>JASPKZ010007410.1:0-220388 GCA_030220185.1 Diploptera punctata | reverse complement strand
TGCCTCGTCCTCCTCCTCCTCATCCCTCATCGTCCTCCTCGCCCTCCTCCTCGTCCTCCTCTTCCTCCTCCCTCGTCTCTCCTCATTCTCCTCCTCTTCCCTCCTCTTCCTCCTCCTCTTCCTCCTCGTCCTCCTCCTCGTCCTCCTCGGCCCTCCTCATCTTCCTCCTCGTCCTGCCTCCTCGTCCTCCTCCTCATCCTCCTCGTCCCTCCTCTCTCCCTCATCGTCCTCCTCGTCCTCCCTCCTCGTCCTCCTCGTCCTCCTCCTCACTCTCCTCCTCCTCCTCCTCCTCCTCCTCCCTCCACCTCCTCCTCCTCGCCTCCTCCTCCTCCTCCTCGTCCTCCTCCTCCTCCTCCTCGTCCTCCTCCTCCTCCTCCTCGTCCTCCTCCTCCTCTCCTCCTCCTCCTCCTCCTCCTCCTCCTCCTCCTCGTCCCTCCTCCTCCTCCTCCTCCTCGTCCTCCTCCTCCTCCTCCTCCTCATCCTCTATCCTCCTCCTCCTCCCTCCTCGCTCCTCCTCCTCCTCCTCCTCCTCGTCCTCCTCCTCCTCCTCCTCTCCTCCTCCATCCCCCTCCTCCTCCTCCTCGTCTCCTCCTCCTCCTCCTCCTCCCTCCTCCTCGTCCTCCTCCTCCTCCTCCTCCTCCTCTTCCTCCTCCTCCTCCTCATCCTCGTCCCTCCTCCTCCTCACCTCGTCTCGTCCTCCTCCTCCTCTCCTCGTCCTCCTCTCTCCGTCCTCCTCCTCCTCGTCCTCCTCCTCGTCCTCCTCCTCCTCGTCCTCCTCGTCCTCGTCCTCCTCCTCCTCGTCCTCCTCGTCCTCGTCCTCCTCCTCCTCGTCCTCCTCGTCCTCTCCTCCTCCGTCCTCGTCCTCCTCGTCCTCGTACTCCTCGTCGTCCTCATCGTCCTCTTCGTCCTCGTCGTCCTCGTCCGTCCTCGTTCAGTCCTCGTCGTCCTCGTCCGTCACTCGTCGTCCTCGTCTCCTCGCCGTCCTCCTCGTCCTCTCCTCCTCCTCCTCCTCCTCCTCCTCCTCCTCCTCCTGCCTCCTCCTCCTCTCCTCCTTGTCCTCGTCCTCCTCCTCCTCCTTGTCCTCGTCCTCGTCCTCCTCCTCTCCTCCTCCTCCTCCTCCTCCTTGTCCTCGTCCTCGTCCTCCTCCTCCTCCTCCTCCTCCTCCTCCTTTTCCTTGTCCTCGTCCCTCGTCTCCTCCTCCTCCTCCTCCTCCTCCTCCTCCTCCTCCTCCTCCTCTCTCCTTGTCCTCGTCCTCCTCCTCCTCCCCTCCTCCTGTCCTCGCTCCTCCTCCTCCTCCTCCTTGTCCTCGTCCTCCTCCTCCTCCTCCTCCTCTCCTTCCTCCTCCTCCTCCTCCTCCTCCTCCTCCTCCTCCTCCTTGTCCTCGTCCTCCTCCTCCTCCTCCTCCTTGTCCTCGTCCTCCTCCTCCTCCTCCTCCTCCTTGTCCTCGTCCTCCTCCTCCTCCTCCTCCTCCCTCCTCCTCCTTGTCCTCGTCCTCCCCTCCTCCTCCTCCTCCTCCTCCTCTTGTCCTCGTCCTCGTTCCTCCTCCTCCTCCTCCTCGCTCCTCCTCCTCCTCCTGCCTCCTCGTCTCTATTCCTCCTTCCGCAATCAGCTTGTTGTCGATTTCTCTTAGGATTTGCGATTTCCTCCAGTATATTTATCCTCGTTGGAATGCTTTTCTTCTATGTTAACATTGTGAGGATGTTGCTTGTGAGCAGAATACTATGTATATATGCATATATCTGCCATATTTTGTAACGGTGGCTGGAGCAAGACATTGTCCACGATGTCTCCCATACACCTGTACGACCATCGCAGATCGTTAAACAAATTCTTGATTCGTCTTTGAAGAGAATAGTTTTTCCATTGACGGTACTGTCAGATGACTTCTTTGTGTTAATCTGTGAAATGAGAGATTTGAAAGGATATTCCAGGCTGTTTCTTACAGTCTCATTAGAAATGACCACTCCAGTTGTTGGTAGTACACACGTTTTGTAGATTTCTGACTGTATATGTTCTCTGTGCAAAGGTAATAAGAAAGGAATCTATCTTTAGCAGTTGTTGTCCTCTATTTATTCTCTTGTCTCTCTCTCTATATCTCTATCTCACTCCCTCTCTCTCTCTCTCTCATATATATATATATATATATATATATATATATATATATGTGTGTGTCTCTCTCTCTCTAACCTCTCCCTCTATCTACCTCTCCTCTCTATTTACCTCTCTCTCTATCTACCTCTCTCTCTATCTACCTCTATCTCTATATATCTCTCTCACTATCTCTATCCCTCTCTCTATCTCTATCCCTCTCTCTATCTCTATATATATATCTCTCTCTATCTCTATATATATCTCTCTCTATCTATATATATATATATATATATATATATCTCTATCTCTATATATATCTCTCTCTCTATCTCTATATATATCTCTCTACACCATAGCCAATGGATGACAGAAGAGCTAATGTGAAGAATCCTGAAGACAAAGCGAATGGAACAGCCATCTTCGATTAGCTTACATTCAAATCTCTTATTGTTCCATGTTAGTCTCGGTGAATATAAAATAATTTCCTTCCAGATTGTTGTTCATGTAGGTTGGCAAATGTATTCAGAGATTAAGAATAAAGTCCTAAACGGTATCTATTCTGATTTTAATATATTATTAGGAAAATATATTGAAATAATTGAATTTCTGCCCACGACAAGGTTGTATCCGTTATTTTATTTCTTTTAGGAGGTTGACTTTTATATGAAAAATGTCCCAAGTGCCTTAACAAGCTTTCCATGTAAAACTTAACTTAGGAGGAAAAAGTGAAGTATGTAACCTCGTTCTGGGTGGCTATTCAATTAAGAAACTTATTTCCTGCTTTTTAGCTTATTCACATACGCGTATCGCCAATTATAATTAGATAATTATCTAATAATATTGATTTTATTTATTGCTGTTGCACTGTATTAAATATCCACGTTAAATCATACAACTTTTGTTCCTAATGTTTTTAATCACTAACAATAAGAACAAAATTTCATTTGCACCATAATTATTTTACTCTTACTAACTTATTTATTTACCATTATTTTCTCTACTTGCTGCTATTTGCTAAAATTGCTGACAATATTATATTTTTCACTAACAGTGACATTATTTTTATTACCATAATTAAAGTTGCGTGAATCATATCGGGGATTAACATCCGGGAAGAAAACCAGCTGTGGTAAAACCAAGTAGCATCTGCTTACTTCAAATTCAAAATAGGCCTACTGTATGCTTGTACCATCGAGACAAAAGTTGAATGTTGTTGTTATTATTATTATTATTATTATTATTATTATTATTATTAGTATTATTAGTATTATTATTATTATTATTATTATTATTATTATTATTATTATTATTATTATTATTATTATTATTATTTCGATAAATGTCACGACGAGAACCACACCCCTGAGCTTGCCTGCTGGTACAAAAATTATCAATATACAGTGTGAGTTGCATAACATTGGAGTGGCTGTTTATATCCAAAGAGACAGTATTTTATTAAATACAGGCCAATTTACATGTGATTTTTTATTATAAACCCGCGCTTGAAATGCTAGTCCTGAAATTTACATTTTTAAGTCCAAGGAATGGTGACTGATATAGAGAAAGAGATACAATAATGAATTGTATAAACTGTACAATCAGCCAGATATTCTGAATTTTGTTAAAGTTACTAGATTGGCATGGGCTGGACACATTATTCGTATGGACAACAAAAGAATTAAAAAAAGAATTAAAAATGAGCAACGTCTATTGGCCAGAAAAGTTGGAAGACCTAAATTAAGAAGGGAGGGTAGTATAATTCAAGGCTTTAAGATTTTAAAAATAAAAACTGGAAGAATGAAGCTCAGAACAGGGAAGTCTGGCATAAGCTTCTGAAGGCGGCCAAGGCCCACATGTGGCTGTCGAGCCATTGATATGATAACTGATAAGATCTCTCTGGAATATTGTTGGTGTAAATAACGACGAATTTAGCGTATAATTGGCTGAAATAGTTACTTATGTAAATCCTATTATATTCAATACTAGTAGTTATGCTAAATTATTTAAATTTAAAATGTAACCTTAAATTTTAGCGTACTAGAGAAAAGAGATCAAAGTAGGCTTCATGTATTTGGATATGAGTATCAATGTGGAATATACAGTCTAAATTAATTATAACGACTATTTAACTCATGCCCCAAATGGGAGTCAATGACCAATCACATTTCTATGATTTTTTATTTACAACCAATCACAGTCGTGTTTCGCCTAGAATTTACCAACTAAAGTTTATCATAATAAAGAAAACACATCTTTTTAGCATTTTGAATAGGTCATAGCATTATTTTGCAGTGTCTGACTCTATAAGAAATACGGCTACCAGAATGTATATATAGTGAATGAATGTCAATAGAAAGCGCATGCGAGAGATAATATAAAACATTTGTAACAATTGATTATACCACAAAAGAAAAAGAAACCACTGTTTGCACTTTCTTAAACGAATTATTTTCCAGGAAATGACGTTGCAGAAAAATATAATTGACATATTTACATCATAGGACATCAGAAATTAATTAATACCTATATCGTTGGTTATGAATTTCTCCACTAGGGTGCATTCTTACAACATTGCGATCCTTTGGCAATAAATAATATTATGATCTGGTTGCAGTGATGAACAAAAGAAGCAAATGAAGCGTACCAATCGTTTCTCATTTGTTTTCAAACATCGCCGCTTACATTAAACGTATAAATATTTTAAAATAACTATAGTTAAAACAATTATGTGTGAGTAAACAGCTTGATTTTATTCGTTAAATAGTCCTAACAAATGCCACTCTTGATTTCCAAATTCTCTAGATAAATTGGAAATCACTCGTGGCATTACTTATGACTATTTAACTCATGCCCCAAATGGGAGTTAATGACCAATCACGTTTCAGTGAATTTTGTTTTACAACCAATCACAGTCGTGTTTCACTTCGATATTTATCGAATTCTGTTTATCATATTAAAGAAAGCTCCTCCTTTTAATATTCTGAACAGGTCAGAACATTACATTGCAGTGAATGACTCTGGAACAAATACGTTGAATATAGCAAATAATGAACAGATTCATTCGAACTACACAATTTGATAATTGTGTGTTCAATAATTGTGTTTTTAAATAATGATTTTACGGAGTTGTTTCCTAAAAAATAATTACGAACCTATATTATTAGTTATAATATATAGTTTTTTTTCTCCACTAGAGTGCATTCTTACAATATTGCGATCCTATTTGGCAATAAATAATATGATCTAGTTGCAGTGGTTGAACAAATGAAGCATGACCAAACATTTCTCATTTGTTTTCAAACATCGCCGTTATACATTAAATACATAAATATTTTAAAAAAACTATATTTAAATAATGATTTGTGAGTAAACAGCTTAATTTTATTCGTTAAATAGTCCTAACAAATGCTACTCTCTGTTTCCAAATTCTCTTGATAAATTGGAAATCTCTCGTGGTATTACTCATGAAAAATACCTACGGATTTAATTTTAATATTGGATAATTACTATCAAACAACTTTAACAATTTGGTAACTCGGACATTTTTTTTCTGAGATCTGGGTTCCTTATCTCAAATTGTTTGTTTGCCGCTCCTTTATAACCAGATAAATTTATTTCGTTTAATACATTTAGGCTACATCCTGTATGTACTTTACAACATACAAACTTCGTATACAATAATGGAACTCATTTCTAGTACTGACACGTAGAATTTACTGGGTCCGATTTATGATTATTTTTTTCTATCAGCGTAAAATCTAATTCCTTTACGATTTACATTTTTAAATAATTAGTTGTTAATATTGTACTGGTACCGTAACGATCCAGAACATGAATTGCTAAAAATTGTAATATGTATAGGCTACATGCATTTAAAATTCAAACGTACATCTTTTAACAAAATTAGACCGAGAATATAGAGTTTCTGAAAAATTACTTGCTTATATTATGTAATGTATTATTTTAACCTGATGTGTAATATATGGAGGAAATTTTATTTTTTAAATAAAATATATAAAAACTAATTTTAATTTAAAAAAGTCGAGCACTTTTTCGTCTTCAAAATTCCCAATAACTTATATTCTAATGTTTATATTCTCTAATTATACGATTTTCCGAATTAAGTTTTAATTGAAATCACATTTCAAGAACTCTACTGTTTTCATTTAGTATTCTAACATATTTGTTTGTGGTCTTGTTAACTCGTACTGGTAATTAGATGGAAACGCCTGGAGTTATTGGAGTACCGCAACAGTGGCAAGTTGGAGAAGTTGCCTAACTCACAAGGATTTTTGTGAAGTAATTTTTAAATATGAATGAATGAATGGAATTTATTGCCTTTTCTCAAAAGAAAGGTGGTACATATGTATTTACATTGCGCACGAGCCTGCTTGGCTGTACGTGCATTATAATTTTTAAATATAGTACAGTCTGACAACAAGAAAAAGCTCAGATAATATGTGAACTACTCATCTTCTCTCGCTTTCATTCCGTAAGTCAAACATAGAGGGAGATATAAGCTACACAATCAATAGAACAAACCCCAACATAGTACTGCTACAAGAACGGTTTCTTCACTTCTTCCTTGAATGCATTCGAGAAAGGGTCCATAACAATAGCATTGGAGCGGACTTTTCGATAGCCTTTTTTTTATTAGGTTTGACAAATTGTCGTGGAACTTCTCGCAAATACATAAGGAGAATCTAGGTTGCCGATACCATTCGAGCTCACTCAGTAGCTGTCTGTGTGGGTAATCGAGCAATACAGGTGTCAATAAGAAGATATGGAAATACTGCATTAGTATGTTTGTCTCTTTATCTATCTTCTCTCTTGAAGCGCCAGTGGGTTCAAGCCAGGGTTTTCCTTGAAGTTGTCAGATTATAATAGTGGATTTTGACATTTCTTTCGAAAAAAAAGTACATATATTTTCAGTGGTATTGTGCAAGGATTCGTTTGGTCGTATTTGCATACTCCTATTTTGATTAAAGAGAAATATGTGAATACATAAACAAATACAATAACAACCGGCCTGGCCCTATACGCTGACTAGTAATAGAGTCCCAATGTATCTCCCGTCTAACAACAGAGCGTCGGAAGTCATAATGTGAAGACACACGATGTCGCGGAAACCGTTGCTGTGGCACAATTATGTATTTGTCGTTATTGCGCAATTACTTTACCTTAACTGTTGTATGGCGACTTGGTAGGAGAGAACTAGCGCATTTATATCCGAAACGAATATTTTTGGTAAGGTATTCGTTTAGGCTAATAAGACAATCTTTCTCGTAACGCATAAAAATAGAGACATAAGGTGCGTTGCAAAATTATACAACCACCATACTGATGACAAGGCACACACCATGTATATAAACACATACACAATCAGAAACAATCTTTTTACATACCTTATACATTGCGATATACGCCTGTCAAAAACTGTAACATAATTTTACGTTTAAACTGTAACTTAATTTAATAGAGTACTTGAACTTGAACTAATATTTATGCACACCATTTTTGTTTTGCAAAATTATACAACCACTGGACCTAATAGCCAATGAAGAAACCACGATTCAAGACCACTTTAAAAACACGATCACACATGCTGTTTACAAGTTTCTCCAACATGGACACCTCCATATTTTCCCATACAGAGATGATTTTTGCCTGTAATGTGCTCAAGTAACGGTAACTCCCGAAGTTAAAAGAATAGCTGTGTTTAATAGTGGAATTTGAAGGGGATTAAAAGGTAAATTCCTGCAACGACATTATTGTACTGTTTTCAATCAGCATACAATGTACGACACAAAACACCCGAGAGGTTCTCCATATGATTTAGATCAGGAAAAGTAGAAGGCCACTCCATTACAAGTACCTATTTGGCAGAAACTATTCCCCTCTGGAGCTTGCAACGTGAATAGAAACACTATCCTGTTGGAATATTCAAAATGGGCCTCCAATCATCTTCCCAAAAGGTAAAAGATGAATATCTAGTAAATCTTGATAGTCAGTTCTGTTCATTCGGCCCAAAGGAAGTATATATTTGTTTGGCCCCCATTACCAATTCAGCCCATACTATTAGTGACTCCTTGTTGACATTTTGAAAATATCTGCTCGTCTACAAATAATGCCAAGAATAGACTGCCCCATCCTTCCCATCAAAATTGATTTTTTAAATCACTGAACAATACTTGATTCATTCGAACTTCTAGGTCACGCTGTTGCTTTGCCTAGGCTACTCGTCGCGTCTTGTGTATTTCGATCAGTCGAGGCTGTCTTTCTTTCTGTTAACAATTTGTTTCGATCCACCATTCTTGATAACGTAGACTAGTTTTATTTCAATTTCAATTAATGGATTTAAATAATTATTTTTTAACAATAAACGTTGTTTCGTCCATTTGTCCATTGAGCGATGAGCACGGGGAATACTTTCATCAGGAGATTTCAGCTATGGAAAAGAGATATCAAGGCAAATTGAATCCTAATATGCTGGCCGATTATTATTGTTACTCCACAGACGAAATATAGCAGAAAATCGTCATTTCTTAATTTATAGGCGAGTCCGAATGTTCGAATATTGTGTAGTTAAGAATGTAGAAAACATTAAAGTGTTTGAAATTATAAATGCCTGTTTTCTCGGAAACCTTGCGTGATGGAGAAACACCGATATCATATTTGAATTCAGGAGAAAAACACTATCCGAATCACATATTTTTCTTTCTGAGACAAAAAAAGGTTTTTTTTTTGTTGCTCAGTGTTATTATTGTTATTATCATTATTATTATTGTTGTTATTATTGTTGTTATTATTGTTGTTATTATTATTGTTATTATTATTGTTATACTTATGAGATGTTAATTGTATTCAGTACTTTAAACATTATACCTAACTACTAACAATGAATAACAAATGGAATGTCGGTTAAAATGAAGTAACAATCAAAGCTAAATATTTGTATTCCAAATACCCTTGTCTCGTGAGCAATGACAGTATACTCTGACATTAGAAACACTGAAACGAAAGCAAATAGCCCAATTAATGTTGTTATAAAAGTGTACAGGTATTTTACCATCTGTGATGCAGAATTAAAATTTTGTATTTACAAGTAATTTAGCATAAGCTTTTATCTTATGAATACTGGTTTCGGAATTGGAAAATACTTATAATAAATATAAATGAGAATTATACATCCACATTTTTAAGATGTAAATGATCCATTGTGAAGAATACGAGTAATGTGTTTTCCTCTGATCGCGGTACCAACGCTATGCCGAGTAGACCATTGGTGGGGCTGCCACCTCAAAGCTTTAGGTCCAGCTCCTGGATGTACTAACCCCATCTAGAGGGTTGCCATTTCCGCCAACCTATGGACCAGATAAGAAACGAGGATATCCGTGAAGAACTGCAGATCTACTCCATAAAAGAAAAGATATTTAACAACAAGATACAGTGGAAAGAACATGTAGAAAGAATGGAAGAAAGTAGATTACTAAATAAAATCTTCCATTATTTTCCAAGAGGAAGAAGAGATGTCGGACGTCCTCGGAAGAGATGGTCTTAGATCTATTAGTGAAGACGGAACAGGCAACTCTTGCCTAAACTAGGAAGTGAAGAAGATGAAGTGAAGAAGAAGAAGATGTAAATAAGAGTTAATGGCGATTATGGGTAGCGTTATTCTGATCATTTGGTAATAATAAATATTACTAATATTGGTTCCTATTTTAATTAAAATCGAAATTTATAGTGATGCACTTTCTCTTTTCAATACTAACACAATTTAGTTATTTTTGTTTCTCTGTGATTTCAGGGGAAAGTTCTGTTGGAAGTTGAGATGAAAGGAAGAGACAACTGATTCTGGTAAGTAGCGATGCTAACCTATTTTAACGTATTACTTGCTCACCAAACTTTCTCGTTTCGCAAAGTTTCCTTCTAATACGAGCAAGTAACCTTTCATTCAGTACATTCTGTTCACAATATCGTTATTTTAAGGGCACCCAATAGGTCTACTCGTTTTTTTTCTTTTTTCTTAAAAAAATTCAGGAAGATATATTTTATCTATGTGTAATATAATTTCGTCGATTTTGATCATTTAAACCCACAAAAATTGATTTTTAATAATGGCGTCTCTGTGTTTTGATAATGTGCACATTTTTTTTGTCTTTTGCATTTTCCCGTAACTTGTATTTTTACACGCATTATGTTAGCTTGACCTGTATCTATCTATGTAACAGAATCTTTCAACGCGATTTTCACCCACTTAAAATCATTGGATCGACTTGAAACTTTGTATACTTGTAAAGGGCCAATGACAATACAATAATTTCATAATGTTTTTCTAACATCCTGGCCAGAATCAGCAGAAAATCAAAATAATAAAAAACCGGTATAATAGGTTGCGAACTTATCAACTTCTTACTCAATCGTTGTAAGAGCTCAGTTGGTAGAGCGGTGGACTGTAGTGATATATAATTTCAGTAATCCATAAGTTGCTGGTTCCAATCCGGCCCGGAGATTTTTTTTAGTAGAGTATTACTTTTAGCTCATACTACAATAGTATCGAATTTGAAGATATTTACATTTTTATCTTATTCTGTAAAATATTAAAACTAAAAAATAAAAAATAAATAATAGTTTAAAAAAATAAAACAACACGCTTTATTAGAAAACCGAACAAAAAATGAAAAATAATTTTAATTTCCAACACGCTTGGGATAAAATTAATGTGGTCAACAAAAAAATAATCTCCAACATATTTAGAATAAAACTAGTTATCTACAAAAAAATAATTTTACCATCAAAAGCGTGGGGTGCTCTATATTAATTAATATATTTGATAATAAACAGATATTGGTAAAAGTAAAGTCTCTAAGAAGAAAATGTAAAAACCATAAAAAGCGCCCCACGCTTTTGATGGTAAAATTATTTTTTTTGTAGATAACTCTAGTTTTATTCTAAATGTGTTGCAGATTATTTTTTTGTTGACCACATTAATTTTATCCCAAGCGTGTTGGAAATTAAAATAATTTTTCATTTTTTAGTTCGATTTTCTAATAAAGCGTGTTGTTTCAGTTTTTTAAAACTATTATTTATTCATATTTCGGTACACTTTTCTCTGTAACTATGAAAGATAGGAGAATAATTTTTGGCATGGATATGCAGTTTAAAGAGCTCAATAATAATAATAATAATAATAATAATAATAATAATAATGGTGATGATGATGATAATAATGGTGATAACAATAATAATGACGATGATGACGACGTTAATTTGTATTTGTGCTATTGATAAGTGTTTAAAATAAAATATATATATAACAAATTTTTAACAGAAACAATTTTTTTATCTTTGAATTTTTTTAAAATAAAACACAATCCATATCTGAACACAAGCGAGCCTTATTATTATCATCAAATCAACTATGAAAAATAACATACTAAATTTTGGAAACAATTGGATAAGTAGTTTTGGAGAATATTTTCCCAAGACAATACTTTTAAAAAGTTGGATTTTTTTATTAAGAAATATATCTAAAAAATTAACCAGAGTACTATTTCGTTTAGGAAGACTTGTTTAATTAGTGACATAATTTTTATGCACATAACTTATGAATAAGCAGAAAAAAGTTTGTATGTTGCATATTTTTAAACCAAATTGCAAGGAAATTAGTACCAGGTGCCCTAAAGTTTTAGATTTACTATGTAACCTAAATTCCATTTGCAAAATTACCAATTCTGGTATTGGTGAACTACAATTTATTAACTGCCAATAAATTAATTTTAATAGCATAATAAGTACATTTAATCAAAGTTTTATACAAATATTTCTTAAGATTTTTTTAATTAGTATCCGACAACAGAGAGATTCGACGAATGAATTTGCATACAAAGTAAAATTTGAGATTCGTATTATGTAGGTTCTCTGTTTAAATCCCAGAGCCGATCAACCAGACTGTGATTTTTCATGGGTTTTCTCGGTTATTGATGGAAATGCTAGATTTGAATTGTATCATTGGAATAAATTTTATCATTAATCATCAGTGTAAGGTACATATATTAATTGGCGTTTCTCGTATAATTTATCATACTTTATTATTATTATTATTATTATTATTATTATTATTATTATTGTAAGTTTTATTATTATTATTATTATTATTGTAAGTATTATTATTATTATTATTATTGTAAGTATTATTATTATTATTATTATTGTAAGTATTATTATTATTATTATTGTAATTATTATTATTGTAAGTATTATTATTATTGTAAGTATTATTGTTATTATTATTGTTATTATTGTTGTAAGTATTATTTTGTTATTATTATTGTTGTAAGTATTATTTTGTTATTATATTGTTGTAAGTATTATTTTGTTATTATTATTGTTGTAAGTATTATTTTGTTATTATTATTATTATTATTATTATTATTATTATTATTATTATTATTATTATTATTATTATAAGTCCACCGCTGTGGTCTCGAGGTAGCGTGCTGCCTTATCACGCAGCGGGCCCGGATTCGATCCCCGGTCGGGGCAGTTTTTCTGGGTGAGGTTTTTATCGGGGTTTTTCCTCACCTGTAAGGCAAATGTCAGTAAAGCTTTAAGGCCCAAACGGTCCCCGAAATCATATGGCCATCATCTTCATCATCACCATCCTTATCATTATCATCATCACCATCATCCTTCACCGGTGTGGAAAGCAACGGGAAGCTACCACACCTACACAATTCCCTAGTAAAGCTGCAAGCATAGCATGAAAATGCTATGATTGCAGTGAAGGACCTGCCTTCGGGCAGAATTACTATGGATGGATTATTATAAGTATTATTAATTATAACAGGCTTAATCCCTGGATGATGATGATATTGTTATTATCGTATAAAATGTTTGCATATGAAATTTACATTGCTACATTTAATATATTTTAACTCTTTATAATTAGTAGCGCTTATAGTGTATATCTACATTGTCAAATATGCATTTGTATTTGTGCTGGTGAGTGGAAGAGAAGGCCTTATGGCCTTATAAGTTCCATAATAAATAAAACATTACTTACTTACTTAATTACTCACTGGCACTATCGAACCCGTAGGTTCATGGCCGCGCGGACATAAGCTCTCCATAATCCATATCCTGAGCTAATGCTTTCCAATCATTCCCTGTATAATCTACTTCCTTCAAATCATAGTTAGTTATTCTCCCACCTCATTCTTGGTCTACCAACTGGACGTTTTCCCTCTGGCTTTCCTACAAGAAGCTTCCATGCAAGTCTTTCATTCACCATACGTGCAACATGTCCTGCCCATCGCAGTCTACGAGACTTAACTGATCTTATTATATCTGGCTTCCTATAAAGACCATGTAATTCACTATTATGAAGTCTTCTCCATTCACCTGTCTGTTCATCTCTCTTTGGTCCAAAAATTTTCCTAAGTACTTTATTCTCAAATACTTGTAATTTCCTTTCCTCCCTTAAAGTAAGAGTCCATGTTTCGCACCCATATAATATAACTGGTAGAATAATAGTTTTATATATTTTCAGTTTAACGTTTTTTGAAAGGAGATCGGACATCAAGAGTCTCTGCAATGCATAATAGCACGCATTTCCAGAATTGAGCCTATGTTTAATTTCTTTGCATCTCATTCCTATTTGTGATTATTGTTCCTAGGTATTTGAATTCAGCCACTTCCTCAAAATTTCCCTCATTTGTCATTAGCTGTCCATTTCCATTATATAATGAATTTCTACGTGTGACTATATATATTTAGTTTTATTGATATTTACTTCCAGTCCTAATTTCTTAGTGTTACTCAATAGTGTGTGCGTATTGTCGTTTAGTATCTCCTCCTATCGGCCAACAATACTACATCATCAGCATAAACTAACAGCTTATTAATACCATTGAGTTGTAAGCCTTCCTCATTCTCTAAAGATTTAATGGCATGCTCTAGTACAAAATTAAATAGTAGAGGAGATAGTGCATCTCCTTGCTTCAACCCATTCTGGATTTCAAAAGTGTCTGAAAACTGTTTGCCTACACGCACCCTACTCTTTGTGCCATTTAGACACATTCGTATAAGTCTAACTAACTTTTTAGGATTATTATTATTATTATTATTATTATTATTATTATTATTATATTACTATCATTTAATAATTCGTTACATATTTTATCAATTTAATTTTATGGGTGATAGAGAGGTAACATGTAGAAATAATGATTAAGGGACAGTATTGGTGTCAAACTCAATTTTTGTGGTCACACAAATGAATAGTGACAGTACCGATGCCGTTTAAGTATAAGTTTAGACCCCATCTGCATGGGTGGTAAGAAGGGGTAAAAATAATATTTCCAAATTGACCGAAAACAGTGTTGAATCCATAGATTTTGGGGTCAGTAAGCTGACTGATGTCTAAAGAAGATTGAGATAAATAGGCCTAAATACCTTAGCAACGCCGGGAAATCAGTAACAAATGACAATGAGAAATCGTTTACCTGATGTAACAATAACAGTTCTAACGTCAAATCAACCTAGTCTTTAAATATCAACTTCGGACATCGTGCATAATTACTTGATTTATAATTTCATTTATGTATTAATATTGCTAATGACAATATCAGTAATTTTAATTTTATGTAGATATTTACCTTAGATTATTTATTTAACACAAGTCCCAAATTGTAGTCAATGACCAATCATGTTTGAATGTATTTTGTTTTACAATCAATGACAATTGTGTTTCACCTCGCTCTTCGATTTCTCTTTATCAGCTCCTGCTTTTGTGATTAAGAAAGCTCCTCCTTTTTAATGTTCTGAACAGCTCAGAGCATAATTTCTCTCTAACAAATACATTCAATGTAGCAAAAGATGAACAAGATTCCTTGGTTTTACTAAGTTGTTTACTAAAAAAATAATTAATAACCTGTAATGTTGATTATAATATACAATTTGATGTGTTTCATTATTTCTCCACCAGGATGCATTCTTATAATATTGCGATCCTATTTGGCAAAACATAATATGATCAAGTTGCAGTGAATGTACATAACCTCACATTTCTGATTTGTTTTCAAACATC
This sequence comes from Diploptera punctata, assembly GCA_030220185.1. NCBI lineage: Eukaryota > Metazoa > Arthropoda > Insecta > Blattodea > Blaberidae > Diploptera > Diploptera punctata. Next base: position 205,207 of record JASPKZ010007410.1, on the reverse strand, counting down.
GCCGTTTACACTAGATATATAAATATTTTAAAATACCGGTAACTATATTTAAATAATGACTTTTGAGTAAACAGCTTAATTTTATTCGATACATAGTCCTAACAAATGCCACTCTAGATTTCCAAATCATCTAGATAAATCCACTCGTCACATCGCGACTCGTGAATTTATCGATAATTTGGAAATCACTCGTGGCATTGCTTATGATTAGTATCTCCCTTTGTAGTAACTTTTACATGATCCACGTTATGCGGACATTATAGGGACATGACCCAAGAGGAGAGGATTTTATAATTCTGACATATATACTTTTTGAGCACACAAGTTCATCGGGGGCCTCCGTGGATGAGTGATCAGCTCAATGTCAAGATCACCTCCGAAATAACAAGAACACTTAAGACAGAAAAGACCATTAACTGACGATTATCCAGCAAGATGTTCAAGGACTAATTGCGCCTAAAATGTTTAAGACATTTGTCTTACAGGCTGTAGTGTTGAGGTTGCGCGCTGCCGTGTCACGAAGCGGGTCCGGATTCGATTCCTGGTCGGGACAAGCTTTCTGGATGACTTTTCTTTCCTGGATTATTCCTCGCCTGTAAGACAAATGTCAGGTAGATTTGAGGCTCGAAAGGTCCCTGAATATCGTCTGGCCATCATCATCATCCGCAACGGAAGCAATGGGAAGCTACCACAACTATGATTCCCTACTAAAACTGCAACCCATAACATGAAAATGCTATGATTGCAGTGAAGGACCTGCCCTAGGGGAGAAAACTGTTTACAGGCGAGGAAAACATTGAGAAAAATCTCACCCAGGAAACTTATCCCGACCGAGGACCGAACCTAGAAATCTCACCCAGGAAACTTATCCCGACCGAGGACCGAACCTAGCCCGCTGCGTCTCAGGTAACGACGTTACTGTTAGATTTCAACGGTCTAGTAATACACTTCTTAATAGCATTCAATGGCACTTCAGTCATTAATAGGCATGTTGAGAATACAATCGATCAACGACTTTCACATATTGTCATTAATCTCATTGAATTAGATGCAATTTATTATTATTGTTGACCGCGGTGGAGTAGTGGTTATGATTCTGGTCCCGGGTCGCGGGTTTCACATCCGGCCGTGGTTGATGGATTTTTAGGATAGAAAAATCCAAGGAGCGAGTCCTCCTGACTTTGAGCCGTGGGTCCCGAGTCTGAAGATTTTCAGGCTCGTCAAAGATCCTTAAGCCTGAATGAAAAGCCCTCTAAGCAAAACGTACCGAATTTTCACATCCTAGTACTACTTTGGATTCCTAGATGTCACTATGAGGCGGAACGCTGACTTCGGGCAACTCTGACATCTATCCGAAAACAAGTGTAATTAAATTAGTATGGTTCAATTCTCCCCTTAGGGGGAGAGTGTCTAAATCTCGTTCAGAAAAACAAGGGCATACAAGAAGATACAATAATATATTATTATACACTATATACTAAAAAGTAATTGGGCACCCATGAGTTTGGTTACTTTAGTATGTCATTTGACTGTTGTGGTTGGTATGTGATGCAGTGAGTCAGAGTACCAGTTGAGAACGAGATGGCACGTGGTGCAGAGCTATCGGACTTTGATAAGTGCATTGTGGGCTGCCACCTCAGTGGACTGTCTAACAGGGCAATAGCCGCTAAGTTAAACAGGCCTACGTATGTGGAAGGTCGATGGACATTGTGACAATGGTGATCGTTCAGGGCGACCGAAAATTCTAACCAACAGAGATCGCAGAATCCTCAAACGTGAGATGATAATAAACAGGACACAACCAATGACTACGATCAGACAGGAGTTTTAAGCAGCAACAAAACGTGGCTGTTTCCATTTAAACTTTACGAACAGAGGTCCATCAACTCAAATGCCACGGAAGAGCAGCAGCACATAAGCCGTATATCATGAAGACAAATAAAGCTCAGAGACTAGGTGGGGTGTTTGGACCATCGTAACTGGACCCTGGAGCAATGGAAATCGGTTCTATGGAGTGACGAATCGAGATTCACGTTATTTCGATCTGATGGACGTGTTTGTGTGTGACGCCTACCAGGGGAAAGGCTTCTACCAGAATGTATAGTGCCTAGTGAGGGTGGAGTGATGGTGTGGGGGTGTTTCTCGTACTACGGTGTAGGACAACGGTGGTTGCTGGTGGTAAAATAAACTCCGAGGTATATTGTACAATTCTTGATAACGAAATGCTCCCAACTCTGTGGCGGTATGGAATGGACCCTTGTTACTTCCAGGATGACAATGCTAGGTGCCATTTTTCGGCGGATACTATGCGGTGGTATGCAGAAAATAATGTTCACTGGTTGGACTGGTCCGCTCAGAGACCTGATCCCAATCCCATTGAGCACCTTTGGGACAAAGTGTACCGGCGAGTGAGGTCTCAGCAAAGGCGGCCAACTTCATTGTCTGTGTGGCTTGTTGCAAAAGGAATGGCGACGCATTCCAGTGCATATTCTACACAAACTAGTGAAGAAAATGCCTAACAGGATAGCTGCAGTTATAGCAGCCAGAGGTGGCACCATGATGTTCTAGAGGACAAACAAAGTGCCCAATTATTTCTTAATAGATAGTGCATAATAATATTATTCATAGTCTTTAAATTAATTAATGTAAAAATAACTACACCGGAATAAGGATTCTTTTCACGCCATCGTCTAATACCGGTGCTTATAAACAGTTTGAAACTGTCTCAGAATAATAGGACCACTGGTACTAAATGTTATTTATTACATTTTAAGTGAAATTGATTTAATCTCGAGCTTTTGTAACAGATTGCAGCGGAGCCACGATCGATTAAGCACGATTAAAAGTGAGGATGGTAATGAAAATTTCCGTAACAGCGACAAGTATAATTTGAAATATTTCCTACGCGGCGTTTTCGAAAATACACGCCAGTTATCGATTCTTCTGTTTGTAGCTGGAAATGAGCAATATCCTGAAAATTATTCGAAATTTTGAGAATGTTAGATAGATTTAGGAACTTTAAAAATTGTTAGTACTGTAACAAAATAAAAAGAGCAATTTTCAATAATAAAAATATTTATAATAAAAGAGTTATATAATTGATTCATATTTATAGAGACTATTTAACTCGTGCCCCAAATAGGAGTCAATGACCAATCACGTTTCAATGATTTCTGTTTTACAACCAATCAGAGTCGTGTTTCACGAAATATTTATCAGTGTTATATTTACCATATTAAAGAAAGCTCCTCCTTTTTAATATTCTGAACAGGTCTGACCATTATTTTGCAGTGACTGAGCCTGTGAAAAATACGGCTACCAGATTGTATATATAGTGCATGAATGTCAACACATGCCGAATGCGGGAGTTAATATAAAAACATTTGTAGCAATTGATTATACCACCAAAAAAAAAAAAAAAGAAACTATTTGTACTTTCTTAAATGCATTTTTTCTCAGGTAACAATCCAGAAAAATATAATTGTCATATTAACATCATACGGCATCAGAAATGAATTAATATACAGTTTGATGTGTTTCATTTTTTCTCCACTAGAGAGCATTCTTACAATATTGCGTTCCTTTGGCAATAAATAGTATGATCTGGTTGCAGTGATAAACAAAAGAAGCAGATGAAGCGTACCTATCGTTTCTCATTTGTTTTCAAACATCGCCGTTTACATTAAATATATAAATATTTTAAAATAACTATAGTTAAATAATGATTTGTGAGTAAACAGCTTAATTTTATTCGTTAAATAGTCCTAACAAATGCCACTCTTGATTTCCAAATTCTCTAGATAAATTCACTCCTCACTTCGTGAGTCGTGAATTTATCGATAATTTGGAAATCACTGGTGGCATTACTTATGATTATTTCGGTTTATCTATGGTTAAATTATTGGCTGTGAATTGATGCTGTTCTGCTTCTTTGTGTGGATTGTAGAGATAATTAATTAATTTAATTTTGAGGATACTGTGAAATGTTGATTGTACTGAAATGGGTCCTACTAATGAAATTTGTCTTAAAAACTGAGGAAAACCAAATAAAATCCTAAGGATGATGACACCAGAATTTTAATTCGAGACTTCGCGAATACGAGTTTCGAATGTTACTATTTTATCCAAGTCTCTCGTTTACAAATATACTATTTACAATACAATAATTAACATTTCCACTTATTACTTTTGGATAGTTCAGAATATTTAGGCCTTTAAGTATCCGCGCGGCTAAATAATAGTTACGGCATCTTTCCATAAATGGATGAATGCAGAAAGAAATATAATGGATGAGATTGAACACAGAAGGCTTAAATGGTATGGACACGTAGAAGAATGCAGGATGGAAGACTACCAAAGGCCGTCTATGCATTGAAAATTGAAAGAAGGAACAGAAAAGGAAGACCAAGAACAGAAGAACAACATTTAAAATCCAATGAGGAAGTTTGGTGTAACAGATGAAGACACAGAGGACAGAGAACGATGGAGAACTTTAATTAAGGGAAATTTGTGAATGCTTGTTGCAAACTGATAGTCTGTGAGTCCGTTTATGTGTGTGTGTGTGTGTGTGTGTATATATATATATATATATATATATATATATTGTGGAAAGCAACGGGAAGCTACCACACCTACAATTCCCTAGTAAAGCTGCAAAGCATAGCATGAAAATGCTATGATTGCAGTGAAAGACCTGCTCTCGGGCAGAATTACTATGAAATGAAAAATGTTTGTTGCAAAATGATAGTCTATTAGTCCATATATTTTTTAATTCATGTTAATTACTAAGATTGGTTGGAGAAAGCTCTCAATGATGAGGAAAATTCTCAGAATGAATCTTTCCATAAACTAGGCCTATTCATTATCCATAGGTGTTACCCTAGATTTTGTAATTTAACTAATCAAATTAATATCGGATGCAATAGCTTTTGTTCTATATTTTTATGAATACAAAAGTGGCTAACAAATAATGGAGTAAATTGCCTTGGTATTGGACAATATAACTAAATGCTATAGCGATTACAAGTTCCACAGTACCGGTAATTCGTCTTATGAACTATTTTTATTTTTCTCACTTGTTTCATTGCCTATTATGGGGATCATACAAATCTCTAATAATACGATACTTTCCGAGTTGCTGAGATGCATTGTTCACTCCTGATGCTCCTTTAATACATCGATAAAGTGCTTGAAAAGGTGTGAAAAATAAGAATGATTGAGATTAGTGACGAACCCGTAGAATTTCGGATCATTGACTGGTGACAAGAAGATCGGAACAAATATGCCCGAGGAATCCCTGATAATCAACTGATGATTGTAATGAAATAAAATATGGTTGATTAGTTGATTATATAAATAAAATATTTGAAATAATAGCTATATTAGATAATGTAGAGACCGGTCCATAAAGCTAAATAAAAAAAAAAGCAATAGATGCAAGATTAAATTTATGCTATATACATTGCATTGTGACCAGCCTCATGGGCTAGTGGTCAGCGTTTGTGACTACTGTTCATGAGATCCCGGGTTCGATTCCCGGTCAAACCATACTAATGTTTCCTTAAAGGGAATTATTCCTGTGGTTGCCATGGCCTGTAATTTAGGTTAAGTATAGGTTAAGAACTCTTCTGGCGCTTCATTATCATTTAACACCCATCATATCATCGGGGTAACGTAACTCCGCCTTTTAGCCACCCCAAATTCAGAAGTGGGTTACAATTACGCCAATGCCAGGGAGAGAAAACCAAAAATGTCATAAAAAGCAACCTGGTGGCATTAGAAAAAAAAAGAACATTGCGCTGTTAGTAAGATAGTACGGGCAAATAGTAGAGAAGAACGAATATATAACAGGAGAGCGATTCATTGAAAATACTTGTAGAATAAAATAATATTGTAGTTACGTAAATTTAGTCATCATCATCACTCCAAGGAATTGGCCGTTCCGATTTCATAATGCATCAGCCCAGAGTTTCTTAGATCTTCCAGCATCGCGTCTTCCTCTTGGTTGATAATTTATTGCTAGCAGTGAATGTCTCCCCTTACTCATTGCATTCATGCGATCATTCCACTTGTGTTTATAATTGGTGATTTTATCCAATAAAAGCTGCACTTTTAATTCTTCTTATATCTTCATTTCTAATTCTATCGAGTTTTGTACAGCCTTTAACTTGTCTGAGGAATTTCATCTCCACCGCATGAATTCTATCTTTCTGTTTTTTTTTTCGTTGGAGCCCAAGTTTCACATCCATACAATATTATGAGAATTGCCGTACATTTATGTTATGTTTATTCACAATCTCCCCTATAGTGTGGGGACAGCTAATATCACATTGTTTACAATTATGCGTTTTATTTGACAGCCAAAATATTGTTTGGCTTACATAATATGTAATGAAAGCTTCAATTGGATTTAATTCCTGGTTATATTTAAATATTATTCTGTGTAAATAGTTGTTTTTAATTAGATCAAACAATATGGACAAATTTGATACCAACAATCTGAGCTTTTCGACCAACTAATTGTTTTATGAACATTTTCCAAAATTAAGACGCCTGATCAGGTTGTTACAGGTAGTGCTGTTATACACATGTAAACTATTTGTTAATAGCATATTATGAAGCAAGGTTGGGATGTCGTTTTTTACAGAAGCGAGGAAAATGTTTAAAAACCGAGCAATAGGGAGGTTTTTAATTTCCGAGATTCTGTAAAACACTTCACAAACGTGCGTTGTACATTATGTTTTGTGCGATGCTGTTTTCAAAATAATAAATAATAGTAAAATAATATCTTTGTTGGAAATATTTACGTTCATTACAAACAATTGACCAACAGTGTGGGCAATGCTTATTACTTGACACAACAGGAGGCGTGAGACCAATTTAATGATAAAATGGCGGCAAGTACGTATTTGTTTTATATTGTTTCAAATAAAGTTCAGTTCATTTAAAATGCAGTGATTTTTTTTGTATATTATATAATATCAATACCTTTTGGATATTTTTTGTGTATACATTCTATGTAGTATACATAGAGGGCAGTGGTTTTACTTCCCACACGCGTGATTGTAATATGTAATATTACAGTAGTTATTTTTATTACAGTATAGTTATTTAGATTGGCAACCCCGAAGTGTAGGAAGTTGAACTGTCAATCATGGTCGCCATTACTGTAAGTACGACAAAACGCACTTTCGCGCAAAAAAAAATTAAGTCATTCATTACTCTTTTACTGAAATAAAACGTTTATACTTAGGCCTACATATTATTAATCATATTATATTAATATATATTATAATTTTCGCCAGATGAGATGAAGCCCTTTTTACTGTAGGTCTAATGATATACAAGAATGTCGGCAAACAGGTTGTCAAAGGGGCAGATAAATTGAAGTGGAAATAAATTTATAAGTATGGAAGAGTGCTGGATTTAAATTATTGAAGGGGAAAACAGGAGAAATCCCGAGGAAAATCTCCCCTGGATTCGTATTCATCCACCACGAACTCGAAATGGTTAAGCTGAGAAACGAACTCGAGACACAGAGATGGAGTTTGAGAGACTAACTACCTGTGCTACATAGCCACCTATATTCTATTATGTTATTATTTTTTAACTCTAACTCACTGGTACTATCAAACCTATAGGTTCATGGTTGTGCGGACATAAGCTTTCCGTACATCCCTATCCTGAGCTAATATTTTTAAATCGTCCCCTATATAATTTATCTCTCTCAAATCATTAACGTTATTCTCTTACCTAATATATGTTTTCACTCTGGTTTTCGTACAGAGTTTCCATGCTCCTCTTTCCTTCCCCATTCATGCCACCTGTCCTGCCCATAACAGTCTACGAGGCTATACTGTTCTTATTATATCTGGTTTCCTATAAAGCTCGTGTAGCTCACTGTTATGCACACTTCTCCATTAACCCGTCTGTTCTCTCTTATGAGTCAAATATTTTTCCGAAGAAATCTATTCTTCATCATCATCATCAACAATCACGGATTAAGCCCATGAGGCTTGTTCCGGTCTCATAGATTCTCATTCAAAAGTTAGATCTATCTCTTCTTCGGTCTACCAACATTCCTGCGTCCTTTTGGTTTGTATTTAAGTATAATTTTGGGAATGCGATCATCTTCCATTCTTTGGACATGTTATTTCCATTTTTCTAGATTATTTTATTCTATCTAAGAGTTTAAAGATATTTAGCTCATTTCTAATATCTTCACTTCTCTTATCTAGAAGTTTGTAACCAGCCGCACTTCTCAGAAATCTCATTTCAGCTGCTTCTATGATCTTCTCTTCTCTTTTAGTTAAAACCCAAAATTCACTACCATACAATAGTAAGGGGACTGCCACTACTTTATAAAATTTTAGTTTTGTTTCTTTTCTTGTGCTTTTAAATATCATTTTGATTGTTCCACATATATAATTAAATTTATTAAGTTTGTTAAATAGATCTTCATTTTTAAAATAGGAGATGTCATAACCCAGGTATTTAAAATGGTTCACTTGTTCAATGGGTTTCCCCTCCAGAATTATTTTAGCTCTTATAGTATCTGATCCCTTAAAAGCTAGGATTTTCGTTTTACTTATTGATATTTTGAAATTATGTTTCTGTATAATGTTATTTAACTGAAAGAGCGCTTTCTGTAGACCGTCTTCTGAACTAGATATTAGAACTTGGTCGTCTGCAGAAAGTAAGGTATCTAACACTTATTTCTTAAATCTATTCTTAAATACGCTAATAATACAACTGGGAGAATAACAGTTTTATATATTTTCAGTTTAGTTTTTTTTTTCTCCTTGTAATGCTGAATATCATGCATTTCCAAAATTGAACCTATTGTATAATTTATTTCGGCATCTCATTCGTGTTTGTAATTGTTCTTCTAGGTATTTGAATTCAGCCACTTCTTCAAAATTTCCCTCGATTGTCCATTTATATTATATAATACATTTCTGTGGGTTACCAACATAGATATGTTTATTGACGTTTTCTTCCAGTCCCAACTTTTTAGTGTTAATGGAATGTGTATATTAGTCCTTATGTTCTCGCTTAATTATACTAAATGATCAACATATTTCACCAACTTATTTAACATCATTGAGTTGGACGCTTTCTTTATCTTCTAAAGATTTTTAATCCATTATGAATTTCAAAAGAATCTGAAAACTATCTACCCGCACCCTATTATTGGTGTCATTTCGACAATTTCGAAGAAGTATAATTTTTTAGGACTTGCGAATTTCAGCAGGATAGTATACATCCTGTCCCTCTTTATTAAATTGTACGCCTTTTTGAAGTCAATTAACGTTCAGTGTTGTTATATTCTCACTTCTTTTAAATCCAAAGGCGTAGCAAAGAGTGAAATATATTTTCAAAGTGTTTTAGTTTCAAAATGTGTTAATGTAACTACAATTACGGGTCTTCTGTTACCATAGCTATTTGCGCAATTGAAAATTTTATACACAATAGCAAATAAATTCAAATCTGATCAGTAAAGATCAAGATTTTTTAAGGTGTATACGAAAAAAACTAAAAGAAGGATATGAAAAATGGGGACTTTATATAAATATAGAGAAAAATAAATATCTGTGTATAGGAGAAGAAATCGAAAATATAAATTTCAATAATGGAGAAGAACTAAAACCTAGTATGGAAAGCACTTATTTAGGAACAAAATTAGACAATTCAGGCGATAACACAGTGGAAATTAAAAATAGAATCGCACAAACAAAACAAGCAATAAATGCTTGAAACTCTGTTTGGTGGAGCAAAAATGTTATAAAAAAATAGAAAATTACAAATATATCATACCATAATTCAGAGCATTTTAACATATGGTGCTGAAGTATGGCAAATTCCTACCGGGAAACGAGAAGAATTTTAAGTACAGAAATTTATGTTTTAAGATGATCAGCTGGCAAATCTAGAATGGATAAAATACGAAATAAAGTAATAAGGAAAATTATGGGTGTGCAAGAGGAACCCGGACACCATAGACTTTTAGAAAAGAAATGATTACAGTGGTATGACCATGTCAAAAGAATGCCAGAGCAAAGATTGCCTAAAACTGTTATAGAATGGATCCCAATGGAAAGGAGAAAGACCGGAAAAAAAACTTGGATAGAGATGGCACAAGCGGCTATGAATATCAGAGGATTGGAGGGAGATCAGTGGACGGACAGAGGGGAATGATGTTTGGTTTCCGGAAGACGGCGACAGCTGCCATGATACCGGATGATGATGATGATGATGAAATCCTGAGGATGGATTGCTTCAGGAGGGAACTTGAGCATATTAAAAATCAGATCTAAAGTATGAGGTCTCTGATGAACGTTTGTCACTCCTTCCACACTCATCTTTGATTCGCGACTGTAATGACAAGCCGTTAAAGAACGACGTTATATAAATACCAGTTGTCTGCAAAGTATGTTAGAATTACTATGAATGGGATGTATAATCATCCCGAATTAAAAATATATGATTGCATGATTTCTCAACTGTTCTCTAGTTAATTAACCTAACGCTTTGCAAGTACTAACAGCAAATTTGTACATTGCTATATATCGAACCCTATAATTGATTAACCTAATTGCACGTATAAATCGAGTTTAGTCTGGCCACTGGGTGGGTGGCTCTAACCTTGTTAAATCAAATTCAGTTCTATGCACATTATGATCAAATACGTTATAGGAATTTAAATACAACTAAAATTATCAATAAATTCACTATGATTTAAATATGTTTTGGAAAACACTGTTTCTTCTATATTATATAGCCAACTTTTTTTTATTTTCTTAATAGGAGATAAGTGCGGAAATTAGTATATTGTAATAATAATAATAATAATAATAATATATAATAATAATAATAATAATAATAATAATAATAATAATTTCTCGCTTCCTTCATTATAACATTATTATTATTATTATATTATTATTATTATTATTATTATTATTATTATTATTATTATTATTATTATTGTAATCATCGAGAAAACGTGGTTGCTTTACATGCTGTTTTTCCTACAAGTATCCTGTAATACTTTCAGTTTTTCAGGATCGGAAAATTATTGACATAATAGTATATTACGATGCGAGATTGGGAAGTGGTTTTTACAGAAACGAGGAAGATGTTTAAATACCAAGCGAAAGCGAGGTTTTTAATTTCCGAGAATCTGTAAAACACTTCACAAACGTGCATTGTACATTATTTTTTGCGCGATTGTGTTTTCAAAATAATAAATAATAGTAAAATAATATCTTTGTTGGAAATATTTGCGTTCATTATAAGCAACTGACTAACGTTAACAGTGTGGGCAATGTTTACTAGTTGAAACTACAGGAGGCCGTGACACCAATAAGTGATAAAATCGAGGCAAGTATGTATTTATTGTTTTATATTGTTTCAAATAAATCTCAGTTCATTAAAAAGTAGTGATTTGTTTCGTATAATGTATATTAACACTACCTTTTGGATATTATTTTGTATATACATTGTACGTAGTATACATAGAGGGCAGTGGTTTTACTTCCCACACGTGATTTGTAATATGTAACATTACAGTATAGTTATTTAGGTTATAGTACAGTTATTTAGGTTGGCAACCCCGAAATATAGGAAGTTGAACTTTTGGTCCCATTGCTGTAAGTACGACAAAACGTACTATCGCGTAAAAGAGAATTAATGTACTTAGTTCAGTGGATGAGAACACTAATATCTGAAGACAAGCTGGGAAGGAAATGTGCTGTTATTATACACCGTGTCCCATTCAAACCTCCCACATTTTAATTAATCATAACTCTCAAAGTATGTGGAATTATGAAATGAGGTTGGTATTAAAAGAAAGATAAACTCAAAGAATTATTCATCTGTCGCATATTGGACAATAATGACATAAAACCATGTTCGCCAGACATCATTCCACTGGACTTCTTCCTCTGAGGGTATGTAAAAGGCCGTATGTTTGCATCTACAGTACAAGATCTTCATGATTTACGAACCCGTATCCTTGACACAATTGCAACAGTACCAATGGACATGTTGGACAGAACGCGGCACGAAATCGAATACAGACTTGATATTGTTCGTGCTACTAATGGTACACATATAGAGGTGTTTTATTGTATGACAATGTGTGGCAATTAAAATTCTTTGAGTTTCTGTTTCGTTTAATACCGGCCTCATTTCATAATTCCGCATACTTCGTTAGTTATGAATAATTAAAATGTGGGAGGTTTGAATGGGACATCCTATAGTTCTTATAAAACAAATTCAACATAATTTATAATATCTACATTGGTAAAATTAATATCACAAGCTTTAGACAACATACATTTGTAATATACCATTTAATAGATCCCTCCATTACACTAGGACTAGTTGTCAATTAGGATTAAATTTAGCAGCCATTACATTACACCAATGAAAAAAGTTACATACTTTTTCTTCATGAAATTAGGCATACTGATCTGTTTTAATATCAGGTGGGATTTAATGAATCTTCCCATCTAGTAAATGGGCATCTAACACTTCTATGTCTTATTGGTTTGTACATTAATAACAGCTGAGGAATTCTCTCTGTAGGCATTCTTTTAACATCACAATCATCATCATCTGCATTCATGGAATAGGTCTGTTGACCCTTTCCGACTTCAGCCCATCTCTTTCTACGTCTGCCCACATCTCGGGTACCTTTAGGTTTGTATTTTGTTATTTGTTTTGGATATCTATCTTCATTCATTCTGTCTGTGTGTTGTTTCCATTTTTGTCTATATGTATCTATTTTATCAGTTACTGCAAATATTTCAAGTTCCTGTCTTATTTCTGTGTTCTTCATTCTGTCTTCCTTAGTGCACCCTTTAACAGATCTCAAAAATTTCATTTCTGCCGCCGTTATCCTACTTAGATCTTGTTTTTTATGTATCCAGGCTTCTGAACCATAGAGCAGTACCGGTACTGCCAACGTTTTATAAAATTTCAATTGGGTCTCTCTTGTTGTTTTGTTATTTAGTGATCGTTTTATCGTACCACATATTCTCTGGAATTTTGCTATTTTATTAGTTATATCATTATCATAATTAAATTAAATGTCACATCCTAGATAGAGATGGTTCACCTGTTCGATGATTTTGTTTCCTATTACTATTTTGGATCTGATTTGATTTTTCCCTTGGAATGCCATTACCTTAGTTTTTTCTATGGATATTTTGAGATTATATTGTTCAGATATATTATGTAATTAAAAAATATTCCTTTGAAGTTCGTCTTCCGTATTTGCGTATAATAATGTTTTCTTTTAAATGTTCATACCAATTGTTTCTCATATTGTCAATTCCATTTATTAAATTAAAAATATTTAAGTATTTTATAATATCTTAATTTCTGTATTGACTTTGGATTTTATGGACGGAGTTGCTATGATGTTCTTGAAGAATATTTCCGGATGTGGGCCGTGGTCTTGAGGCTTGAAGTTCCCCGACTTTTCGCTAGAGACTGTCAAATCGTCGTATATATCTGTAGATTTCCTCCCCGTAAGGTGACTAATGTATTGACTTAGGCTTTCATGCCAGTCTCAAGACAACCATTGGGGATGTCAGATGCAGTCTCTGGCGAAACGTCGGGGAACTTCCAAGTCTCAAGACCACGACCTACAGCCCGGAAATCTTCAAGATCATCATCTTAATTTATTTTTCTGTCCAACATTGCCACACCTGCTACAAGTTCCATTCTTGTAATCATTTCATGTTAGTGTGAAGATGAACAGTCATTATTAGTAAAATAATGTTGAAGCAAATTAGCCACGATGAAATTTAATAATATTTAAAGCTTCTAGAATTAGCTTACGAGTCATGCATTTCCTTACTGTCTTTCTGAAGTTACTAAAAATGAAATGAGAAAACCTTTAAACTGTCACAATGGTTGTATCAAGAGCAATCATGTGGAGCAAATGAAAATTGATCATGCCATTATTTGTATATAGGGTCGCGGATATAGTCAAAGTAAACCCTTGACCCATATCCAGTGACAATGATTCAATTGAGATCTTCAGTGGAAGTTACTCTATCGTATTACAATTCAGTCGCATTGTGACACTTTGCGCGTGCTCAACAGACACTGACACGCTCAACTCGATAACTGCAGACCAGTTTGAAATTCGCGGTCAACTCTTAATAACTCTCCGCCAAAGAAAATAGAAGTCGAAGATATGAATCTGAATTTGTCAAATAATTTTACCACTGCCCCCCTCAAACAATATTCACATCTTAAAGAACACACCTCATGATAATAACTTATCATAAGTAATGCCACGAGTGATTTCCAAATTATCGATAAATTCACGACTCACGAAGTGAGGAGTGAATTTATCTAGAGAATTTGGAAATCAGGAGTGGCATTGGTTAGGACTATTTAACGAATAAAATTAAGCTGTTTACTCACAAATCATTATTTAACTATAGTTATTTTAAAATATTTATATATTTAATGTAAACGGCGATGTTTACAAATGAGAAACGATAGGTACGCTTCTACTGCTTCTTTTGTTTATCACTGCAACCAGATCATACTATTTATTGCCAAAGGAACGCAATATTGTAAGGAGGAGTTTTCTTTAATATGGTAATTATAACACTGATAAATATTTGGTGAAACACGACTCTGATTGGTTGAAAAACAGAAATCATTGAAACGTGATTGGTCATTGACTCCCATTTGGGGCATGAGTTTAAATAGTCTTCTTAATTCACTGATTTCATAATGTACATAAATAATTATTGTTACTCATCATATAGGCCTAATATTATACAGGGCTATCCAGAAAGAAGGAGCAGACTTCAAACATTTATTTCTTCGAAACTACTAAAATAAAAACACAATTCCAACGTTCCTGGAAAGAGAGAAGTTCAAATTTCACTATTTTATACATTCAATATGAGCACCATGTGTTACACGAAAGATCCATAAACTTTGTTTACAGATATGGCACAGAAGACGTTAATCTTTGGTGAATCTCTTTCATGTTCAATAACTGACATACGATCTTCACTTGCCGTGATTGGAACTTTTTTGTTCTTCCTTTCTTTCTTTCTTCCTGAATAGCCTTATAAATTATCATTTAATTTAGATACGGAATTTCGAGTGCAATAATATAATATTAAAATTATGTAGAGTTAATGATATAACATATTAATAGCAGTTTCATATTATGTCGTTGATAAACAGGCCTGTCTGTTAAGAAGTTGAGCAGAAAAAGTTGTATTATAAACTATATATTTTTTTTAGAATGTCGGCCGCGGTGGACTAGTGGTTATGCTCCTTGCCTCTGGTCCCAAAGATCGCGGGTTCAAACCCGGCAGGGGTCGATGGATTTTTAGGACGGAAAAATCCAAGGAGCAGGTCCTCCGGTAGGGACTTTAAGCTGTGGGTCCCGAGTCTGAAGATTTTTAGGCTCGTACAAAATCCTTAAGCCTGAATGAAAAGGCCTCTAAGCAAATTTTACCGGATTTTCCCGTCCTAGTACTACCTTGGTTTCCTAGATGTAGTATGAGGGGGAACGCTGACCACGGACCACTCAAAATTACATCTATTCGAAAACAAGTGTAACTAAATTAATATGGTTCAAATTCTTCCCTGTAGGGGGAGAGCGCCTAAATCTCTGTAAAGGGAAAACATGGACTTACAATACAATAAATAAATAGAATGTACTTACCAAGGGTTGCATACACAATTTTTATCAAATTGGCTATATTGAGGAATAGTCGTATTTATTATTTCAGTAGTAATTTATTGCCTTCTTTTGAAAAAAGAAAAGAAGAGGACGAATAAATATTGTTTGCCTAAAATTCCAAACAAAATATACACATACTTCAGCTAAAAAGTAAAGTAAAGTGATCTCTCTAGAGGCCTAAGGAGGACCTTGGGATAGTAGGAGGTTAAGGCTCCCACTTTACTGGACTATCGGCACTTAATGTCAGCCGGGTTGTCAGCCCTCGTGACGGCCGCCTTTACCCCCAGAACAAGCGGTTGGTACTCATTTCAGTTAGAGGCTGATTCGACCCCCAGGGTCATAGTGCCGTCAGAAGGTTTAAACAAAATATACGCATAATTTAGCTATACTTATTTACATTTGTGAGGAGACTGCTGCACCTATCATGATTCCAAACGTCCATTTGTTCCACAATTAAGTCAAATTTTAATGAATATATATTTTTTCAATTTTTATTCTTGATTCTATTCTCTTCTATAGTGCTCTGCCCAAGGGCTGGTCTTTCACTGCAATCATAGCATTTTCATGTTATGCTTTGCGGCTTTACTACGGAATTATAGGTGTGGTAGCTTTCCACACCGGAGAATGATGATGATGATGATAGTCGAATGATTTTCGGGGACCGTTGGACTCCAAGGTTCCTGACATTTGTCTTACAGGTGAGGAAAAAACCTCACCCAGGAAGCCTGTCCCGACCGGGAATCGAACTCGGGCCCGCTGCGTGACAAGGCAGCACGCCATCTCGAGACCACAGCGGTGGACTTTATTCTTGATAAGGAGACAGAATAAATATTTAAAAATGGTTTGTTCATGGTAAAATTTGTATAAAATTAAACTATGACTATAATAAGGAAAATTTCATATTAAAAGATTACCAGGTTATTTATATTATTTTTTTATTTTTGGCTGGATTCCCAATTATTTATCATCCCGTTTCCAGTATCTATCCTCAAACCGTAACTTAAACACAAGATCACAACATAGTCTCTTACTTAATATACCGCAACATAGGACATCACATCACTCCATGTCATATACCATCTCCACTTCTCGCAACTGGAATTCCCTACCACAAGAAATAAGGGGCTGCCGGATATTGGCATCTTTTAAAAGAAATCTAAATTTATATTTGCTCTAAACTCGACTTCACTATTATCCAGTGTAAGATATATATATTAATTGGTGTTTCCCGTATAATGCATCATATTTATATTATTATTATTAGTATTATTATTTATTATTATTATTATCGTTTCATTATTGTCGTTACCCTATAAAATGTTGTTTGTACTTGACATTTACATTGCTACATTTATTGTATCTTTAACTGTTTATAATTAGTATAGTGTATATCTATATTTGTCAAATATTTATTTGTATTTGTGCTGGTTGAGTGGAAGAGAGGGCCTTATGGCCTTAACTCTGCCAGAATAAATAAAGTATTATTATTATTATTATTATTATTATTATTATTATTATTATTATTATATGTAGAGATTTTGACGGATTTTAGCAATATGTAGTAGCTAAGAAAATAATTTAATGTAGGCCTAATAATTGCATAACCCATGTTCGAATAATATGGATAGAAAAATTAATTGAAATTTGACTATTACATAAGAGTGTCACTGATTTTGCATGTCGCAGTATTTATATAGAAACTTCACTTCGACCCTTATTGGATAGCATTATTCGTTTTAATTCTGTCATCAGACAAGCATCTTTTTCACATTTGCAGATAATCAAGTAATTTTATATGATTGAATCAGCTGCACTCTTCAAATTAAATATGCAATAATTTTTAGCGAATTCTGAAGAATGAGAAGGTTATGAGGTCTGCGAAATCTGACCATAAGAAGTGGATGTACCTAAAAGCCGATAATTTTATAACTGCTCTAGAGGCCGCTTTGTTTGTTTTCTCAGTAAAGAAACTCACACGGAAATTATGGATAAAAATATTATCGAGTTAGATAATCAGCAAAATCGAACCATTAAGAGTGGAGATTAACTTGAAAACTGATATTTTAGTCGGAAAATTTTCAACATCAAAGAACAGACAAAAAACACAATACAGAAATAAGACAACTAAAAGTAGAGGAATTAAATACAACAATAATGAAATACAGAACAAACTGGATAGAACACTTGGCAAAGATGACTGAGAATAGATTACCAAAGGCAGCATACAGCTATTCACCACGAGGAAGAAGTCTGGGAAGACCAAAGAAAAGATGGAAACAGCAGCAATTTGGAGCCGGAACAGGCTAGTAAATAAGTCTAAACCGTGATGAAGAAGAAGAAAATTTTCAACGCTCTACTGCCTGCGACTTTTGTTTTCTTGCAATGAAACTTGGTATATACTGTAATTATTGACCCTTATTGGATAGCATTATTCGTTTTAATTCTGTCATCAGACAAGCATCTTTTTCACATTTGCAGATAATCAAGTAATTTTATATGATTGAATCAGCTGCACTCTTCAAATTAAATATGCAATAATTTTTAGCGAATTCTGAAGAATGAGAAGGTTATGAGGTCTGCGAAATCTGACCATAAGAAGTGGATGTACCTAAAAGCCGATAATTTTATAACTGCTCTAGAGGCCGCTTTGTTTGTTTTCTCAGTAAAGAAACTCACACGGAAATTATGGATAAAAATATTATCGAGTTAGATAATCAGCAAAATCGAACCATTAAGAGTGGAGATTAACTTGAAAACTGATATTTTAGTCGGAAAATTTTCAACATCAAAGAACAGACAAAAAACACAATACAGAAATAAGACAACTAAAAGTAGAGGAATTAAATACAACAATAATGAAATACAGAACAAACTGGATAGAACACTTGGCAAAGATGACTGAGAATAGATTACCAAAGGCAGCATACAGCTATTCACCACGAGGAAGAAGTCTGGGAAGACCAAAGAAAAGATGGAAACAGCAGCAATTTGGAGCCGGAACAGGCTAGTAAATAAGTCTAAACCGTGATGAAGAAGAAGAAAATTTTCAACGCTCTACTGCCTGCGACTTTTGTTTTCTTGCAATGAAACTTGGTATATACTGTAATTATCAAAATTATCCGTAAACTAGTAAAATCAGACCATAAGTTTGACTTGCTGAGAAAATCGCTTAATTTACGCGGTTCGATAACATGTATGAATGAGATGCAGAAAAAAACTGAAATATAGGCTAAATTGGACGATGTTATGCTTAAACTGGCTACGCGCCATTTTTTTAAAAAAAAGTCGAGATTTTGATGCCATCTGTTGCATGGCTCATGAAGTAAGTATACGTACACTTTTAGCGCCAAATCTTATTATTAAAGAAAAATGTAAACGCCATCAGTCTATCAGAGATTCTGTGTTTGCAACAAAGGCTATGAAACCAGATCTTCATAAATACTAATCTAAATTTTGCATTATGCAGCTAAGCGCCAAATGTTGCCGCTCGTAGATTGTTGATGTATAACTGTAAAACAAGGAAAACAACTTTGAATATCCAGTATTGTTAGTTTGGCGCTACAATAAATAGTGAAGATTGACTTAAACTTTAAATGTATTTTCCTCAAAAGTTATATAATGGCGCGTAGTCACTTGATGCATAACGCCGTATAAGTATAGAAACCTATGCATATTAGGCCTAAGCATTAGAGGGTATTTTGTCATCCCAAATTATCTCAAAATTCTCTATTTTTTTCAGATATATATATACATATATATATATATATATATATATATATATATACATACACATATATATACATATATGTATATATATACATACACTAGAGAATAGCGTGCTATTTTTTTTTCACCAAAGAGAGATGAATATACAGGTGAATGGAGGAAATTATGTAATATGTGCTCCATGATACTTATGAAAAATAATATGTAATAAGTAAAGTCAAGTTAAGTCTTGTAGCCTGCGATTGGCACGACACGGTACTAATGGGAAATGAAATTGTTACACTTTTTTGTAGAAAACCCATAAAGACAGCACGCAGTAAATAAGCCAAGAAAGAGGTGGGCGAGTAACAACCATGATATCCATCCATCCATCCATCCATCCATCCATAGTAATTCTATTTTGGGCAGGTATTTCACTGCAATCATAGCATTTTCATACTATGCTTTGCAGTTTTACTAGGGAATTACAGGTGTGGTAGCTTTTCGTTGCTTTCCACTTCGGTGAAGGATGATGATGATAATGATGAGGATGATGGCGATGGCCAGATGATTTTCGGGGTCCGTTGTGCCCTAAGGTTCCTGACGTTTGTCTTACAGGTGAGGGAAAACCCCAAAAAAATCTGACCCAGGAGCCTGTCCCGACCGGGAATCGAACCGGGGCCCGCTGCGTGACAAGGCAGCATGCTACCTCGAGACCACAGCTGTGGACACAATGATATGAGGGAGGAGGTGAATTAGAATGGCTGCCTTCTCAGCCATGAATATCAGTGTGTGATGACAGCAAGTTAGTTTAGAACTGGAGTCTTAAATTTATTTAAAAAAATCCTTTATCATAACATGTGAATACTTGACAATAAATTAATGTAGGCCTAATATTAATAAGAGAAACCTCGTTGCTGAAAGACACAAAGCCAAGGTAACGTTATCTAATTAGTACCTTATGCAACTACATACATATGACTATAATCGATGCGGAGAGACTGTATAACAGTGTTATTTTTTATACTCTCTTGCAAGATAATTTCCAGGTTCCAACACTTTGAGTATATGTCTTTTTATAGATGCAGCCTGTTCCAACAGCCTTATTAAAGCTAATAGTAATCTTTAACTAGATTATTCTTTGAAAAATGAAGTGCTATATTTTGGTAATTAGATAGAAACGTAAAATTATTTTTTGCGCGATGGTGCGTCTTGTCGTTCTTACAGCAATGGCGACCATGATTGAAAATTCAACTTCCTACATTTCGAGGTTGCCAACTCAAATAACTATACTGTAATATTACATTTACACCCACGTGCGGGAAGTAAAATCACTGCCCTCTATGTTTACTACGTACAATCTATATACAGAAAATGTCCAAAAGGTAGTGTTAATATACACTATACGAAACAAATTACTGCATTTTAAATGAACAGAACTATATTTGAAACAATATAAAACAATAAATACTTGCCGTCATTTTATCACAAATTGGTCTCAGAGCCTCCTGTTGTTTCAACTAATAAACATTGTACACACTGTTAACGTTAGTCATTTGTCTATAATTAACTCAAATATTTCCAACAAAGATATTATTTTACTATTATTTATTATTTTGAAAACCCCATCGCACAAAACATAATGTATAACGCACGTTTGTAAAGTGTTTTACAAAATCTCGGAAATTAAAAACCTCACTATCGTTAAGTTTTTAAGCATTTTCCAACTTCGCATCGTAATATACTATTATGATAGTACTTTTTTTCATACTGGAACATTTGCATTCTTAAACGCTTTTACTTTTTACACATATCGATATACACCATGAATTGAATGTAAAGACTGATTCAGTGATTATATTACAAAGTTCAGGCTTAAGGGATTGTAAAGGTCACAGTTATAATTAGCTTTACAATAGGAATCAAAGTCCGGAAATGCTCATAAGTATAATATTTATCTCAACATTTTACTTAATAGGTCTATTACACATTTCATACTCTGAATGGATTTGAAATACGTAGCAATAAAAGTAGAATGTCAATACGCATTACAAGAACTGTTGAAAATGTCTTTCACCAGCCTCAATACAGGAAGTGCAGTGTCGCATTGGTCGAGATTCCACGATAAAATTTCTTCACCCAATTTACCAATATGTTTCAGACAGACAGACAGACATACATACATACATACATACATACATACATACATACATACATACATACATACATACATACATACATACATACATACATACATACATACATACATACATACATACATACATACATACATACATACATACATACATACATACATACATACATACATACATACATACATACATACATACATACATACATACATACATACATACATACATTAAATCAACACTTTTGAAATTCACATTTAAGCACCATTGAGGTTATGTAATAAGATGCTAAATATATAATTTTTATCTGGTAAGTCAGTCGTCCTCAACTAAATTATTAAACTTCAAGTTATTCTAATATGGAGACCTTTCGAAAACAATGTTTCATCTTCTGCATTTTAATTGGAACTGTATTCTAATATGGAGGCCTTTCGAAAACAATGTTTCATTTTCGACGTTTTAACTGAACAGTTCCAATTAAAACGCAGAAGATGAAACACTGTTTTCGAAAGGCCTCCATATTAGAATAACTTGAAGATTAATAATTAGTTGAGGATGACTGACTTGCCAGGTAAAATTATGAAATTAAAATCTAAATATATACATTAATCCCTGTACCCGTCAAACAACGTTTCTGGACATGGTTACTTATGAAAATTGTTCATAATTGTCTCCTCTATCATCACTAAAATTTTACCATAGTCACTGAAATAAGTTGTATATTCAAATATGGCAGAACTTCATATAGGCCCTTAATACTAGCAATAATAAAATAATTTTGTTAGCTAATCAGTTTATAACTTATAAGGATATATTAACCATTTTTCTTCATTAACCAAAAAGGGCCAACGAAATATAAAAATATGTATTAAGAGAAATAAAATAAAATAAAATAATGGCATCATTAAATAAAAATTATCAGTGGTGGATTTAAAACTTTGTCAGTTTAATATTCAGATCAATAATAGAGGAAGAACAAGGGAATAAAATTATTAACATGATTAACCCTTGACACAAAGCTACTGG
Source organism: Diploptera punctata (assembly GCA_030220185.1). Classification (NCBI taxonomy): domain Eukaryota; kingdom Metazoa; phylum Arthropoda; class Insecta; order Blattodea; family Blaberidae; genus Diploptera; species Diploptera punctata. The sequence goes on along the minus strand of JASPKZ010007410.1, from coordinate 182,593 downwards.
CAATATTTCAATAGTTGGAAAATCGAAAAGAAATGAGAATGAAAACAGAAAAACATAACTTTAGAATGATTAATTACATAAAGAAATGAGAATGAAAATCTAAGTACGTAACTTTAGAATGATTAATTACATAACCGTGGAAGAAGAATAAGAAGAAAAATAATTTAGCGTAATTGTTCTGCAATCCATTTTATAGAGTTGAAGATTATCAAGAAGTAAAAATAAACTAGTAAGGGTATAGATGGAAGATTTGAAAACAAAATACAAAAAAAAAAAACAATTAAAAATAATAATCACATTAATACTTACTCATACTCACTGGCACTATCGAACCCATAGGTTCATGGCCGCACGGACATAAGCTCTCCATACATCCCTATCCTGAGCTAATGTTTTCCAATCATTCCCTGTATAATCTACTTCCCTCAAATCATAGTAAATGTTATTCTCCCACCTCATTCTTGGTCTACCAACTGGGCGTTTTCCCTCTGGCTTTCCTACAAGAAGCTTCCATGCAAGTCTTTCATTCCCCATACGTGCCCATCGTAGTCTACGAGACTTAACTGTTCTTATTATATCTGGCTTCCTATAAAGACCATGTAGTTCATTGTTATGTAGTCTTCTCCATTCACCTGTTTGTTCATCTCTCTTTGGTCCAAAAATTTTCCTAAGTACTTTATTCTCAAATACTTGTAATCTCCTTTCCTCCCGTAAAGTAAGAGTCCATGTTTCGCACCCATATAATATAACTGGTAATAATCATATCAATAAGGTATAATATTTGGAATTGAAACAAATTTGAGTTAAAATTAAGGTTTTGAAGAAGTTGATGAAAAGATTAAGAATGCATTTTTTCCTATAAATTGAAAATATACTCTCGTTTTCAGTTAAATAAAAATAGACTAAAATTATTCATACAAAATTAAGGATAACTGGAAACTTCCTTAGTTATGTAAATTGCTTAATGTTAACAGTATTATAGAGTCCATTAATATCCTACTAAATTGTAAGAATACTATGATATGCGACGTTAATTAAAATTCTGTTAATCCAAATAATGAGCACATGAATTTAGATGGAATGTCATTGTCTTTTAATTTGTCTTACTATCCCAATGATTGCCGCCGTAATCACTTTAATTAATCTTATAATGTTTAAATATTTTGTTGTAAATGTTTAATAAACTTTTCTACTATACAGCAAGTAAACACAACAAATTACATTTAGTAAGTGATTTCCGTTTTTAAAAATTCTTCCCATTGCTTTTAGTATCAAAACTGCGATTTAAGAATGTGTATGTAATGCATAAATATTTGTTCAAAAATATGTATTAATTCAATGCCATTTTACTTTTTGAGATTCATATGGATTGTGTATTTATAAATCTTTCCAAAGTCATGAACAATTATAACTGATCATACCTTAGTTTGGAGGTGATTCTAAAAATCCAAAAAATAATGAATGAAAACTCCCTACAAATCATATCCTTACAAAAAAGCGATAAAGACACCTGCCATAAACATATATGCATACATCAATTAATTAGTTAATTAATTCACACACAAATGTATACCCGGCGTGCGCTGTTACGCCTAAATAAATGAAAAATAATGTGCGTTTATGTTTTGTTGAATAAGTAAAAGGAAAAATAATTATAAATTTATATTTTTAGATACCCCATGCTGATTACCCGGCGTTGCCCGGGAATCTACTTATCTCGATCTTCTTGGCATAAATGAGCTAAAAGACAAAATTTGTTATTGTGAGTTATCCGTAAAAGAATATCCGCCATGTGCTGCTATGCTTGCACAGGAATCTACGTACTTGTCTCGATCTTCTTGGCATGAATGAAAGACAAAAATGGTTATTGTGAGTTATCCGTAAGAGATAAACATGCTGTCGCGGACTTTTTTGTAGAGCTTTTTGAGGCATTCAATTTTGTGTACATTGATTCTGTATATTTGTTAAGGTTTAGGCAGTGTAAGCAAATTAAGCATCCAAAGAACTACTTTTTTCACGTTTTCCACTACATAGGGCGATTTTTAAGGGTTTAGGATTTGAGCATCACAACTCTCTTATAGACTATGTTCATCCCGGGAATCTCCTGAACATTTTGCAAAAAGCCCCATCACAATCGGATCAATGTAGGGCCGCGCATAAAGTACAAACAAACAAATAAATACCGGTATTCATTTTTATATATTATATATATATATATATATATATATATATATACCCAAACGGTCCCCGAAATCATATGGCCATCATCATCATCCTTATCATCATCATCCTTCACCGGTGTGGAAAGCAACGGAAGCTACCACACCTACAATTCCCTAGTAAAGCTACAAAGCATAGCATGAAACTTCTATGATTGCAGTGAAAGACCTGCCCTCGGGAAGAATTACAATGGATGGATATATATCGTAAGAAAAATAAGTGCCTGGACGGGATTTGAACCCGGACCTCTGGATTGATATTCCAGTGCGCTACCACTTATGGTACTTGGTAAATCTAGTACAAAAATTTATTTTTCTTATATATATATATATATATATATATATATATATATATATATATATATATATTCAATGTCCCGGTTTGCCATTACGATATTTCTGGTGTACTCTCCTGGCATTGGCGTAATTGTAACCCACTTCTGAGGTTGGGGCCAGGCGGGGTTACCTTGTCCCGATGATATGATGGATGATGATGATGATGATGATAGTGGTGCGCCAGAAAAGTCCTTAATCCAAAACTTAATCTAAGGTGAACATGAATAATGATGACGACCATATGATGTTCGGGGACCGTTTGGGCATTAAAGTTTCCTGACATGGAAAAACCCCGAAAAAACCTCACCCTGGAAACTTGTCCCGATCGGGAATCGAACTCGGACCCACTGTGTGACAAGGCAGTATGCTATCCTGAGATCACAGCGGTGGACATTGTGTGTGTGTGTGTGTGTATATGTATATATGTGTGTGTGTATATATATATATATATATATATATATATATATATATAGACTTCGTCACAGGTCGTAACACAAATAATTATTCCACAGTTTCAAGATGCAGTGAACTCCAGAGTTCCCATGCAAGGAGGCTGAACCATCTCATATAAGCCTGTATGTGTCTGATAAATAAATGCATGTACTCAAATATTGTCAAACTGAGACATGACCAGCAACAAAACTGATTCAAGTAGTAGATAAGCAGACTGTTCGGAAATGTCCATTACTAACGTCTGGATCTAGTATAGGGGACTGAGTAGATACAGTTTATTGATACTGTACACAAACGTGTCGTTTTCGTGCCACAGGTACAAGAAGTTAGTAGTAAGCGTTTAAATCTTCCGCGTTCGATGATGGTATATCGATAATATTATTTATGACTCAATTAATTACATTTACATAATCCAACATTTGCTGATTTCTTGACAAGTTCAATGACAAGGGAAAAATAAAGAAACTTTTCTTTTTTAACATAAGAATAAGATGGAGCAAGTATACCAGAAGATGATTCCCAGGCACAATGTGTGCAACGGGTTTGGTGGTCGCCACATTGCAGTATACAACAAAATATTTATTTTTGTCTAATGCCACCAGATTGTCTTTTGAAATTTCTGGCTTTCTCCTCTGGATGTGGCTGAATTGAAATTCATTTCTTAGGTTGGGGCACCTGGAAGGCGGAGTTACGTTACCCCGATGATATGATGAGAGATAAGTGATAATGAAGCGCCAGGAGAGTTCTTAACCTAAACTTAACCTAAATCCCAGACCATGGGCAACCACAGGAATAATTCCCTTAAGGAAAATTTTCTATGGTTTGACCGGGAATCGAACCCGGGACTTGATGAACAGTAGTGAGAAACGTTGACCGCTAGTCCATGAGGCTGAGTAGAGAAGTTTGGTTAGTTTGCATATAAACCATTATTCTTACATTGACAAAAGAAGTATACAGCATCAACGTCATATAAAACCAGAACTGTTTATGGTACCTGGAATCACTTTGAACAGCTTTGTTTAGATTCTGAACACACAAATGTTCAATGTGTGATCCATGCGATAGGCCTACATCAAAAAGATAGTCAAGTTCACACGAACGTGCATGACATTGTTTTTATGAAAAAAAAACACTAGTAGAATCTAGATATCCCGATATGTTGGAGAATTAGTAGATGACCCAAGTGAATGAGGAACGACAAGTTAGACTGTATCATTCTCTCTTTGACACACCGATGTTAGACTTCAGTTAGATAAATTGCTGAACACTTCGTTGTATTGGGCGTGCTGCAGACGTCAATAACGCTCTTGCACGTTGGCCACCTAGGTCTGCTGACCTCACATCATTTGACCTTTTCCTTTAAGGAGTTGTAATGGAGTTTTCGTACTTCCACCTCAAGAATTAAATGAAATGTAAGATGTATCATATGAGCTATGACATGTTTCGATGCAGGTTTGTTACATCGGTTTTAGAATGGATTTACAGGTAATTATCGTCTTGATGTATGTCGTATGACGCAGGAATCACACTTCGATTTTTTTGTTTTTGAGTTTATAAAACTAAACTTCAAAACTTCAATACTTCGTATTGTAGTATAGGCCTATCTCATCATAATCATGAGCAAGTCCGTTTTAGGCCATGTGACCTGTGACGCTAAAATTAACGATGATGGTTTTGATCTTTACACAGATGTTTTGGTCTTCCTTGGTCCCCATATCCAGTTGGAGTATAATGGAACGCCAATTTTGGAAGTATATTTCTTTTCATTCTTCTCAGATGATTTTTCCATTCTTGTTGGTATTTTTCTATATCTTCATCTAAATGCGTTACTCTAAGTTTTCCTCTGATATTAGTGTTCATTTGGCGATCCAGTCTATTAATTACTAACAGTGAACGTAAGAAGCGCATTTGGCTTACTCTGAGTTTATGAGAATTTCTTTTATTTAAAATCCAAATTTAACTTCGGTATTTTATAGCAGCTTTTGATGTGGTCTTATGTAATCTTAGTTTTGTATCCGTCCTCATCTGCTTATCAAAATGTCTTCTTATTACCTCATTCATTTTATTATATATTTGTATTTTTGAATCAATGCCACGTATTAGATTTATATGTTCTTTTTCATGTATGTGTGTGTGTATATATATATATATATATATGGTATGATAAGAAAAATAAATGCCTGGACGGGATTCGAACCCAGATCCGGGTTCGAATCCCGTCCAGGCATTTATTTTTCTTATCATACCATATTAAGCTTACATTGCTCAATGTTAAACATTTAATTATAACATATATATATATATATGCCATGTTAATCACATATAGGTGACTAACCTATCGATTGAATGTTCAGAGATTACACATCGCAGAGTTCCGCTATCGATTTTCTCCTAAAGTTACACTTTTCTCCATTAAAACATATATAAAGGTTCATTCAAATTCAGAAAAATAATGGAAAAAATGTTAAATAAACAAAAGTTCGACTATTCAACACTTAAATGCGCAGAAGTTATAAGGGTTGCGATGGCGCGAAACAGAACTTGAGTGGGCGTTGACACTGGCACCTGATAAAATGCTATTTTTGTTGTAATTTTCGCTATTTTTTTATTTTTTTGCTTAGATAACTACAGACATGCGTCACATTTTAAATTTACAAAACAATATATAAACTTAAATGCAAATATATAGCTCGTAATACATATAAATAATTGATAACTTTCATTTTCTGTTTAATAAGATTTAAAAAATTGATGACATGGGGTTATAATAATAATAATAATAATAATAATAATATAATAATAATAATAATAATAATAATAATAATAAATAAATTAAAAGTAGTATAAGCTTTTTATACTTACGCTTATTCCCTCTGCTCTATTTTAATGCAGGGCTAAATTAAACGATATCGAAATATGATATTCTGACATCATGCAATTCGGTGTACTAATTGCAGCCAATTTATCCGCCCTACATTCGTCATTATCAACCTCGTTGACATTAAATAATCTCTCTGCTAATATAGTCATTAAATAGTCGATCAGTTAATCCAATCAATCAACCTTTAGGCTATAGTCGACAGCTTTATGTCCATTTACTCATAGGATGTTAGTTCACAGCACTATTAATAGACAGGTGTTTATTGGACCTTTCCATAAGTAATATTCATAAATATTATTTATTACTAAATTTTAAATTTTATTGTAATAAAGTATATCCTAATATTTTATTTCTACAGAAATATAGTAAATACTGAAATGTCTATTTCAGAAATAAATGAAGAAAAGTATTCCTTTAATTTAACTATTATTAATATTTTTAAAACGATAAATAAATTTAATAATTCCAAGAATTAAATATGGACCTATAAAACGTTGAACTAATACATTTCATATCCAGATTATTAATGCTTTACGAAGCAAGTTATTGATTCTTTACATGTAAATATTATATTTTACACAATCACATCTATTTATTTCACTAAAAATACAATTAGGCTAAGCCTATTCACTAAGATCTTATTAAAAAAGGCATAGTCTATTCTACGCCACATTGTGAATATTCATGAGAAGAATAAGTGACTGTAAGTGTCATGTCAATGTGATAACACACTTTCCCGCTAGAGCCAATTACAAACATGTTTACTCACATGTAAAGGAATTCTATTCCAGGAGTCCACCTACATTAATGGAAAGTGAGGGTGCTAGAGTGGGGAAGTTAGTATTAGATAGACAAGTTAGTGTTTTAGACATGTAGAAAGAATGAACGTAACAAGATTACCAAAAGCAGCATTTAACTACAAGCCAAGAGGTTCAAGGAATGTAGGAAGGCCAGTGAAAAATGGACAGAACAACTGTGAGGCGGAACAGGCATTTTGCCTAGCCCGTGAAGTGAAGAAGGAGAAGAAGAAATTAGTGTTAGTTTGGACAATTTAGGGTGAAAAAAAAGGGCGAGTTTGTACATTTTATTAGTTTAGATTCGCTTGTTTGTTAACGATTTTTATGATAAGTTGGCTACACTGTCTGATCAATGACTAGTACATACTTTCGTTACAAATATGGTGATTTTAGGTTACTTTGAGCACAACTTTTCACTTCAGTTTAAAGCATTTCTCACATTTTTCGGAAAAAAATCAACATATATATTTCTCCCAGGTTTTCCGTTTTTTATTTGAATTTATGTAGGTGGCATTATGGCATAGAATCCCCAAGGCATATGTAGCGTATGTATATGTATATAAAACTCTGAAATCCGTTGAACTAATTAACAAGAAATTTGTTTCATATATATATATATATATATATATGGGTGTATTTCAATAGGGTATAATTACTGTATGCATCTATTTGTTGTGTATGTATCGTGCGTTCTGGAAATTTAATTACTTCAATTTTAATTAATTATGAACTAATGTTAATAGTGAAACGGATAGTGGTCAGGAAATTCATACCCAACCTTGATATCTGAGGAAAACCATGAGAAAACTCAGATTAGTCGGTTCCGGTATTTGAAATCGGAACATTTCGAAAGCGAGTCTTAAACACTACCATCTGAGTCATATCGTTCGGTATTCTAAATTTGTGTAAATCAAAATACTTTTTATGCAATCAATTTTAATTTTTTATATTAAATTTTATATAAAATATATATTTGTCATTTAGAGTTTAGAATTTTTTAATTATATTTTTTTAACAATTTTAAAACTAATGGGATATTTACGTGAATTAATGTAACATAAAATAAGTTATCCTCCTGAATAAATGAAACTAAGTTACAACGCTTTCGTTTCGTAAGTGCGATATAAACAGTATATATATATGCGAGTGAAAGTGAGTGTATATTGAGAAGAGCAATGCAATCGTCATAGAAATGGAAGTTCTTCCCTCCAACTTCTTTGTGTGACATCAGGAATGCGAACCCCGCGCACTTCAAACGTCGCGAATTCTGTAGACCAAAGCTGTACCTTATCGTAGAGCACTGGCAATCCCTCCTATCGATCTTGCTTTTCCTACAGTCTATGTCACATTCCCTACTACAAGCTGTTTTGACTTTCCTTTTCTGCAATATGTACCGGATTAAAACGTGTCAATTACAACAACATTCTAACATAAAAATTCAATAATTGAATACACATATACATCTTCATAAATAAAACGTAATATCATTAAATTAATTTAAATATTCAATATAATTTATGGAAAATAATAAATTTTATATTTAAATTAGAATGAAAAATTATGATCATATATCACATATAAAATAAAGTGACAATAAAATGAGTGATCCAGATAATGTAGGCCCACCTGTATGGTAATTTGATGTATCGTCTGACTGGAAGCATGGTGGTTGTTGATTGTATGGAAGCTGATAACCGTGAAGCGGATAAGATGTGTTGTGATGATATAACTGATTGTGTGGTTGATGTCCTCGATATTCCATATAATTGCAACAATCCATTCTGGTATATTAGTTTAATTCACTTTATCACAATTTTAATAATTTTCTTGAGGAATTGATTTCTGTCTCAAACACGTGTTCATTGTTCGTAATAAATATATGTACTATAAACTACCTTATTTATCAACATTTTAAAATTGTTTTGACACAAAATATCTACTAGAAATGATTATTGTTCAGTCTCTAAAAAAGAATATCTATAAACACGGTATTGAAGTTTGAAATACAGAATGCGTATTTCTTTTATGCACTGTTCACATTTATTTCCTGTTGATATTTGCACTGGATATTGGCGTTAATATTTCGCATTATATTACTTTTAAAATATTATTATTGTTTAATTTTTTAAAGGAACATCGTATGTTTTTAATTTGTTTGTATCCAATCCGTGGAAATATAATGATATTTAATCAGATTTAAATGTTATATTTATATTGGCGCAGTTTTTGAAAGTGGCGCAACATATTTTCGCACAGACTTATTCTTCAAGTGATGGATTTATCGAACGTCTCAAGGAATGAAAGTCTTCCTCGTGAGCTCGGAATTCGAGCGGCGCGGCGTAACAGGGCGCTATGCTGTACCGGCGAGAAATGCTGGCTGGCTGGCTGGATAGGATAGGATAGGGAAAGATACAGGTCAGCCGACGGCAACACCACCACCATCCACGGCCAAATCAATACCTTGACGGGCGGGCGGGCGAACGAGTGAGCGTGCGGGAAGAGGTGGGGGCTCTCTGGACTTGCCTACAGCCTAATGTGTCCCTTCCACCTCTCCTATTACTATATATTCTATAATCCATACTATCTACAATGTTAACGTTCAAACTTTTACCATAACCGTGACATCATAAAATCCTATACGTCTGGTTAATGATTTTAATTTGCTGTGCCATTTTTTATTTAATCAATGACATAACTCAATTATCCGCAAACTAGCAAAAGTACAGACTTCAAAATATTACAAAATTTAGTCGGAAATGAAAAGCGCAAGTGACATAAATAAGTCAAATTTATGGGGAAACTATTACTAAAAGAAAATTATGAATGCAAACTTTTCTTTTTGTTGTAATTTACATTCTTATATTCAATTCTTTATTCATTACAAAAACAAAGTTTTACATAATATTATTGTTATTAAGAAGATATATTCAATAATACCTACAGTATATGGCCTATATCCGATCATTTTCTTCCCATTTAAATATAATATTCTATATTTTACAGTTGCAATGTTAGGTTTTATTGCAAATAAGCCTTTATGTGAAATTCAAAACTAATAATATTTCCAGATATTTCTGTAATAATTTTACTAGATTAGGGATGATATAATTGTTAAATATTTAATAATGATTTACTAGTTTTATTATTTGAATCGATTGAGATAACAATGCATGTGTGATATCGATATGTAAATTTATATCGATTGACATGAGTACTTGGCTCCGCGCTACTGCGCCTGACTGTAGTCAGCTGATTGATTCGTTACGTACACCGCAACTCTGTATCAAATACTAGTCCTTCATTTAAGGTACAGACAATGTATAGCAGGGAGTATTTTATTTTACAAAATTATCAAAAGAAGATTTCATATACATTTGTTATTTGAAATGCCACTTTAATTCATTCCCTTTTTAAGGAATGTATAGGACATCATTTAAAACAACTAATATACGATATAACTAACTCACTGGCACTATCGAACCCGTAGGTTCATGGCCGCACGGACATGAGCTCTCCATACATCCCTATTCTGAGCTAATTTCTCCAATCATTCCCTATATAATCTACTTCCCTTAAATCATAGTTGGTGTTATTATCCCACCTCATTCTTGGTCTATCAACTGGGTGCTTCCCTTCTTGTTTTCCTACAAGATGTTTCCACACACGTCTTTCACTCTCCTTTCGTGCACCATGTCCTGCCCATCGCAGTCTACAAGACTTAACTGTTCTTGTTATATCTGGCTTCCTATAAAGACCAAGTTCACTGTTAAGTAGACTTCTCCATTCACCTGTCTGTTCATCTCTCCTTGGTCCAAAAATGTTCCCAAGAACTTTATTCTCAAATACTCGTTATCTCCTTTCCTCCCTTAAAGTATGAGTCCATGTTTCACATCCATATAATGTAACTGGTAGAATGATAGTTTTTATATATTTTTGAGTTAAACAGTTTGTTTTACACAGTTTCTCGCAAGGAGTTGGCGAGGTCAAGAGTCCCCTCGTAATGCATAATAGCCACCAGCATTTCCAAGAATTGACCTACCTCTCGTTTTCATTTCTTTGTGCATCTCCCATCCTATTTGTGATTATTGTTCCTAGTTATTTGAATTCAGCCACCACCATCTTCAAAAGTCTACCTCATTTGTCATTAGATGTCCATTTCCATTATAAAATGTATTTCTATGTGTGACCATGTATTTAGTTTTATTGATATTTACTTCCAGCCCCAATTTCTTAGTGTTACTCACTTGTGATGCGTGTTGGCCTTTAGGGTCTCCTCGCTATCGCCCAATAGTACTACATAATCAGCATAAAAACACCTTATTAATACCATTGAGTTTTAGGCCTTCTTCATCCTCTAAAGATTTGATGGCAATACTCTAGTACAAAATTAAATAGTGGAGGAGATAGTGCATCTCCTTGCTTCAACAAAATATACGATATAATATTACTAATGATTTAATCATTTTTTTTTTTCCAATATACGTTATCTTATTACAATATTAATATGCAGATTCTGATGGATTAATGATTGCCATGCTATTCTCTGGTTCCGAATTCAAACTGGATTCAAACCCGACCGGTTCGATGGGGTTTTAAAAGACGTAAAATCCTAAGCATGGCTTCCTTCAATGGGAAGTAAAGATATGGGCTCAGAGTCGTAGTTAACTGCACGTGAAAGAACCTCAGTCCTGCAATAAGAGGCCTCTGAGCAAAGTGTATCGGCTCTTTCACGCTCAGATGTGAATTGCAACGATAATGGCCTAAATCTGTTATATATCGTCGTTAAATAAAAATACTAATTATAATAAAAAAAGGTAAGGTATCCCACTACAGGCCTCAGGAGGCCCTTGGGTAGTAGGAGGTTAGGGCTCCCACTTTTCTGACAATCGGCACTTGATGTCAGCCGGGTTGTCAGCCCTGCGTGACGGCCGTGTTTACCCCCGGAACAAGCGTCTGGTACTCATTTCCGTTAGAGGTTGAGTCGACCCCAGGGCCATAGTGCCGCCAGAAGGTTTGGGTCAGTTTAAAAATCCTGACCCCACCGGGACTCGAACCCTCGATCTTCCGGCTTGTACTGCAGTGCCTTAACCACTACGCTACGGCGTGCCCCCACTAATTATAATATCAATGTCAATATTCTGTTAAAATATGCTACAAGTATAGTGCAGAATTTTAATTATGATTTTATGGAAAACCATGCAAGTAATATATATTATATGTATGTAGTAATATCTTAATGTGTGTATAAATCTTGCTATAGGCCCATTTTTATAATGATTATTTATTCGTCACACACATAGTAAAAGTACAGGGTGTTCTAAAATTCCCCTCACAGACTTCTAAGACTTGTAGAGGGGACTGAGTTGATAATATTTATAATTGGAAAGCATGTCCGGAAATTTACGGTTTCCGTGTTTACAGCCATTTGAAAACAAGCATTGCCTGAATGTATGTCACGTGTCTCAACAAGTAATAGCTTCGCGATTCGTCTAAATCGAAAATTTCCGTATCAAGAATTCCAAGACTTGCTGTTTTTTTAAGTGTCAAAATTTTTCGAAATTTTGAAAACTGCAAAAATTGATTGTGGAGGATGTATCCGGGATTATTAATGCAAGTCACGATTCAGTTTCCATTTTGTTTTTTTCGTTATTAATGAGTTAAATTGTTTAACAAGTGATGTACTGTGTCACGCCTCATGATAATTTACTTGTAAAAGTGGTCGCGTTAAAAACGGGTTTTCAAACGGCTGTAGCACGGAAACGGCGAGTTTCTGGACGTGGTTTCCATTGCTAAATATTATCAACTCAGTCCCCTCTACAAGTCCTAGAAATCTGTAAGGGGAATTTTAGAGAACTCTGTATAATGGTGAGAAATCCATTCATATCTATACTTGAGATCGATGTAACTAATAAAGAAATATTACAGAAAAATGACTGAATTACTTACGTTATTATGTATCATGTAGAGAATTGCCAAAACAATGGAACAAGGTTCATACAACTAAAGAGAAATCGCATGTGAATAGCTTGTCCTGGGTATATTAATTATAATATTATGTTAGTAATATAACTTCTTCTTCTTTACTTCACGGACTAGGCAAACTGCCTGTTCTGCCCATCTGTTCACTGGCCTTCCTACATTCCTTAAACCTCTTGGTTTGTAGTTAAGTGCTGCTTTTGGTAATCTTGTTACATTCTTTTTTTCTACATGTCTAAACCATTTACCTCTATATTCTTTTATTTATCATTCAGTGGATATATATTTAACTCTGTTCTTATATCTTCATTCTTTATCCGATTCAATCTTGCGCAGCTTTTGTACTTCTAAGGAATTTCATTTCTAAGCTTAGCATTGTACATCGCAATTTTTTTGTTAGTAATATAACATAGTTCCCAAATAAATAAACCATTATTATTATTATTATATTATTATTATTATTATTATTGTTCTTGTTGTTGTTCTTGTTGTTGTCGTCGTTGTTATGGTTATTATCATGATTATCATCGTTGTCATCGAGGAAAGAGCCCGTTGGCTTATATTATTATACCAGGTGCTTATTCTGTGCTTGGTTAACTTAAATTTTGTATTGCATTACGTTTCATAAAGAGTCCATCATTCACGAAATGCATAAACTAAGCAAATTCCTTAGAAAGTCGAATTTACGGTATAATTTTGCTGCTTTTACTGAATATATCCATCCATCCATCCATCGTAATTCTACCCTAAGGCAGGTCTTTCACTGCAATCATAGCATTTTCATACTATGATTTGCACCTTTACTAGGGAATAGTAGGTGTGGTAGCTTCCCGTTGCTTTTCACACCGGTGAAGGATGATGATGATGATGGCCGGATGATTTTCGGGGACAGTTGGGCCCTAAGCTTCCTGACATTTGTCTTACAGGTGAGGAAAAACCCCGAAAAAACCTCACCCAGAAGCCTGTTCCGACCGGGAATCGAACCCGGGCCCGCTGCGTGACAATGCAGCACGCTACCTCGAGACCACAGCAGTGGACACTGAATATATTATGTTTGTTAACTCTCAAACGAAGAAACTCTATTTTGCTAGGTGAAGAGAGAAGATTGCTAAATCTACTGATGCTCCAGCATGGGCAATTCTTCTAGTTGCACCAATTTATTTAATGTGCCCGACTGCAGTGAAAGCTAACCATGGATAACCGTAAGTTATGAAGTACCGTAGGATTAGGATTTTAGGTGAAATTTTCGAGAGTGCTAAAAAAAAAAAAAAAAAAAAAGGAATTGAAAGCGTACAAAAATAAAATGGTAGTATTTGTAAAACAAGAGTTATTTTAGTCCACCTCTGTGATCTAGTGGTAACCTCACGTCGCTGCCTCTGACGAAGTGGACCGGGATTTAAACCCCGGTCGGGACATGTTTTCTGAGTGAGGTAGACCTATTTTAGGGGGTTTTCTTCAATTGTAAAGCAAATGTCAAGAATACGTTAGGGTCCTAAGAGTTTCCGAACACCATTCATTCATATCGTATTCTCCCTATATAGTATAAATGCACGAGTGTCTTATCTTAAATGTTTGTGCTGTCTCGGAGTTGGCCCTGGGATTGAGGCCCTCCATGTCCTTGTGTGGTCAAGAAAGGTGTTGTGTGATCAAGAGTATAAAAGCCTCTCCCAATAATCCGTATCCCTATAAGGCTCGTGTGGTATGGAACATGTAAAATTCCTACAAAGAGAGAGGTTAAACTAAGCTAAGAAAAGGCATTAAATTTATTTTTATCAAGTATAAATATTCATGCTTCGAAGTAGAATTACGTTGTTGGATACGGTCTCGCTTTTATCATCCAATATGATTCCTAATTGCACCATTATTTCGATGAAAGCCTGTTTCAACTTCGGCATGGCATACACTAAACTTGTTACGCAGAAAGCAATTTAGATACACGAATATAACCTAACTGAGAAAAAAAAACAGAATTTTTTATTCCCTATGACTGTATAAGCAAATTCCGAAGAAATGAAGCTATTGAGGTTCTTCTCATGAAAATATCCCTATCTAGGCCGAAAATGGCCATGATCAAAATTTATAATAATAAAGAAGAAAATCGCACTAACCGTGCAGATATTGCATGTGAAGTGCTTACTTAATTGTCTTTGTTGAAAGCGCTGATTGATTTGTTTTTTTTTTTTTTTACAATTTGATCTAAATGATCAAAATGTATGTGTGTGTGTGTGTGTGTTTGTTTGTAAACACACTAGCAACAGCATTTTTTGATTTATAAGAACAAACCTTGTCATATGGCAAATACATTAAAATAGTAAGGTCACATTCGTCAATACATTAAAAAAGTAAATTCACGTTCGTTAACCAGCAACATATGACTCTTAGGTGTAGTAAACCTCAAGCGAAAATTTATAAATCGCTCTAGCGCTCGTAAATTTCAGTGTTTCGGAACGAAACTCAGTATATACCAAAAAAAAACGAGGAAGTTATTTTCCAAAAATTCAGCGAAACCCATCTAAAGTGGATATTTATCTGAAACGCGGAATTAAAAAATCAATCCAGTAGTCGCCACTGAGTTGTGACACAATAGATACCACTGTATCAGTATGTATTAAAATTCAATTAACCATTAGATTTTCAATGTATCCTATAATATAGACTACCTACATTAGTTTAATTTATTAAATACTAGCTAATGCCCTGCGTGCGCTGCTACGCCTAAATAAATGATGTGTTTTTATGTTTAGTTAAATAAGTGAAAGGAATAATTTATATCGCAATTATTTTTAGATAACCTACCCCGTGATATTTACCCGGCGTTGTCCGGGAATCTACTCATCCCGATCTTCTTGGCATAAATGAGCTGAAATATGAAAATTAATGTGTTTTACGTTTAGTTAAATAACTAGAAGTAAAACTTATATCGTAATTATTTTTAGATACCCCGTGCTGTTTACCCGGCGTTGTCCGGGAATCTACTCATCCCGATCTTCTTAGCATAAATGAGCTGAAATATGAAAATTAATGTGTTTTACGTTTAGTTAAATAACTAGAAGTAAAACTTATATCGTAATTATTTTTAGATACCCCGTACTGTTTACCCGGCGTTGTCCGGGAATCTACTCATCCCGATTTTCTTAGCATAAATGAGCTCATCCATCCATAGTAATTCTGCCCGAAGACAGGTCCTTCACTGCAATCATAGCATTTTCATGCTATGCTTGCAGCTTTACTAGGGAATTGTAGGTGTAGTAGCTTCCCGTTGCTTTCCACACCGGTGAAGGATGATGATCATAATGCTAAGGATGATGATGATGATTGCGATGGCCAATGATTTCGGGGACCGTTTGGGCCTTAAAGTTTTCCTGACATTTGTCTTACAGGTGAGGAAAACCCCTGATAAAAACCTCACCCAGAAAAACTGCCCCGACCGGTGATCGAACCCGGGCCCGCTGCGTGACAAGGCAGCACGCTACCTCGAGACCACAGTGGTGAACATAAATGAGCTAAAAGACAAAATTCGTTATTTTGAGTTATCCGTGAAAGAATACCTACCATGTGCTGCTATGCTTGCACAGGATTCTACTCGTACGTACTTGTCTCGATCTTCTTGGCATCAATGAAAGATAAAAACGGTTATTGTGAGTTATCCGTAAGAGATAAACATATGCGGTCGCGGACTTTTTTGTAGAGCTTTTTGAGATATCCAATTCTGTGTACATTAATTTTGTGTATTTGTTATGGTTTAGGCAGCATAAGCCATTTAAGCGTCCAAACAGCTACTTTTTTCACGTTTTCCACTACAATGGACGATTTTTAAGGGTTTAGGAGTTGAGTGTCACAACCCTCTTATAGCCTATGTTCATCCTGGGAATCTCATCATCATTTTGCAAAAAGCACCATCACAATCGGATCAACAATATGGCATAAAGTACAAAACAAACAAACATAAAACATTAATTTTTATATATTAGATTTCTAATAAAGCTATAGAA
The DNA here is from genome assembly GCA_030220185.1 of Diploptera punctata. Classification (NCBI taxonomy): domain Eukaryota; kingdom Metazoa; phylum Arthropoda; class Insecta; order Blattodea; family Blaberidae; genus Diploptera; species Diploptera punctata. The sequence goes on along the minus strand of JASPKZ010007410.1, from coordinate 165,939 downwards.
CAGGCAACTCTTGCCTAAACCAGGAAGTGAAGAAGAAGAAGCTATAGAAACATTGATCGGTAGAAATTATTTCAATATGTGTCAAATATACAAGGTAATAACTTAGATTACGAAAGGGATGTTCTCTCTGCAGTCCGATAGTTTAAATAAATTAGCATAAGAAACTGGATTTAACCAATTTAACAAAATAAATACAACGTTCATTAAGCAGTAAAATCGGACCATAAATTGGAATTGCTGAGGAATTCGCTTAGTTTACGCAGTTCCTGCGCGATGGATTTCTTTTAAATTCCCATCTGAATAAAACTCAGGGTTGTTTCGTGTCCAGTTGTACCCATCGTGTTTAATCACTCTAAAAAACATGTGTAAATCAATTACTACTGATTCCAGTGAAATTAAAATAGTGAAAATTTCCCATTGTTACAGATGTTCTGAATTTAAATTTTGTTCAGTCCTATGTTCACTGAAAGCAGACGGAATCACTACTTCCATGTACACGGCAAGCTCTCTAGGAGATAATTTAATTTTGATAATTATTTTTATATAAATGGACACTGTAAAGTAAAATTAAGTAGCAGTATTTGCTAGCGGTATGTAAAAATATGTTTTTTTAAAGTAACACAAAAAAATCAGAAAAACGGAGGGAAAGAGGAATATGGACAGAATGGGGACAAGGGCTAAGATTAAAAAAAAAAATAAGAAAAATATCATAGAAAATAAGTACATTGATTTCTTTCCGAGTGCTCTAATTCATCCTTCAAAGAAATTATAATAATATTCTCAACTCGTGTCCAACTCAGAGTCGGGTCGAGGGATGAAGCTCCTTATATAGCGGTCTGTGAATGATGAACGAAATGGAGAAGATGAGTATGGAGAAATGGTGGAATGAAATTGTGGCAAGGGAACACGGGAGAAAACCCCGAGAAAAACCTGCCCAAGTTCAGTTGCGCCCACCACGAAACTCACATGGAGTGACCGAGACTCGATCTCGGGACCCCAGCGGTGAGAGGCGAGCGTCTAACCGCTTGCGCCACGGAGCTGCCTACAAATAAAATTGCGCCCTCAAAAATCGCATGCTTAGGTTTTAATATTACCCATTGCTTGCATATTATTAAATAATTTAACATACATTTAAATAAATTATTATTCAATTTTCCATTGCTTTATTAAAAACATTAAATAAATAAAATCAATGTACCCTGAAAGATATATTACCAATTTAAGAGTTAATTAAATTGTATGATATTCAGATACATTGCGACAAAGCAAGCATGGGGCGGGAGGTGTTAGAGCAATTTTTTAGTTTCCAGTTTTAGGTAAACCCCCATTCTTAATGGTCGGGTTTTTGCTGATTTTTTAATATATTTCTTGTTTTGTTCCAATATCATATAGGCCTACTGAGTTCAGTTGCGAAAAAATCGAAAATTTCGACCGCTAGAGCAATTTCTAGATTTCTGTTTGATAAAGTACTCCTGGTGATCCGATTTGTTGGTTAACGAACTCGATCTTGCTTCTTCAATTTATTTCTACTAGTATATACCGAGTTTAGTTCCGAAAAAAACAAAAGTTGCTGCCTAGGGCGTCAGGTCATGTACGCGCACGCACACACACACATATATGATATAACTGTATTTTTGACATTTGGCAATGGATGCAAACATGATATGAAAAGAAACATGAATGCTTGAGTCGGGATTTGAACCCGAGTCTCTCAACTCTGTACACTTAGCGCTCTAACAAACTGAGCTACTCAAGTATTCCAACACAAACATGCATTTAATATATATATATATATATATATATATATATATATATATATATAACTTATATATATTGCATAAAAATTTTAGTCATGGTCTTTTTTTTTGGTATCTACTAGATACGATCGGTGAAGATATGCATTTTTTTATAATCTTTGCATGAGAATAATTTCAATAGCTTCATTTACTACGTAATTAGCTGAAATGCATGACTGCAATACCCACATTCTTAGAACTTGAGTAATGAGTTATTGTAATATGTGCATTTTATCGAATAATTTAAAAATATATCTGACAAAATACAGGTATTTTTATAAGGAAATATAATTAAAATATAGTAACAAGTCAAATTTGCTAATATATTTGAAATATTGGAATGTTCAGATAAAAATGTGAAAACCAAAGAATAAATTATTATAAACTAGCTAATGCCCGGCGTGCGCTGTTACTCCTAAATAAATGTTAATGTGCTTTTACCACCAGCCGTGAGCTGCTATGCCTGTCCCGATCTTCTTGGCATCAATGAAAGGCAAAAATGGTTATTGTGAGTTATCCGTAGAAGATAAACACATGCTGTCGCGGACTTTTTTGTAGAGTTTTCTGAGATATTCAATTCTGTGTACATTAATTTGATGTATTTGTTATGGTTTAGGCAGCGTAAGCCATTTAAGCGTCAAAATATGGACTTTATTTCACATTTTTCACTGCAAAGGGTGATTTTTTAGGGGTGAAGGGGTTGAATATCACAACTCTCTTATAGCCTATGTTCATCCCGGGAATCTCCTTAACATTTTGCAAAAAGCCCCATCACAATCGATGAACGGTAGGCAGCGCATAAAATACGAACAAAGAAACAAACATTCATTTTTATATATTAGATAGAGAAAGTGGGACTGTAAGAGATACAATTAAATTGTCAACATCAGAAAAAACATCATCATTACCACCTTCCTTTACGGATTAGGTCCTTGCCTGTTCCGAACTCACGTCTGTTCAGCCCAGAGCTTACATCAGAAAATGTACGTTATTTTAAAAAGAGCAAAATAATAAATGATTTGATGAATGAGTTGACATTGTAAAGAAAATAATGCTAGAAAAATTTATTACACGAGTCAAATGAAGTAAATTTGGAAGAGTTGGGCAACATCAGACAGGAAACCACAGGTTTTAAAGAGTACGTATTTGAGAGAGTAGATCAATTATTAGAAATGATCGTAAAAAAATAGCAATATCCAGAAATCGGAAAATTAGGATAGAAAAAACATTTCAGACTATAATAAATAATATTCAAAATTTATCTCGAAAGAGTACTAAGAGATTGGAGAAAAAAAAAATGGGCATACCAATCCAAAATACACATGTATATTCACTAAATTTTGCAATGACCAGGTATTAATAGCACAAGACCACGATGACATAGAATATATGGCTAAAAAACTAAAAGAAGAATATGAAAAATGGGGACTTTATATAAACTTTGAGAAAACTAAATATCCGTGTATAGGAGAAGAAATGGAAAATATAAATTTCAACAATGGAGAAGACTGAAACCTAGTATTGAATGCACTTACTTAGGAACAAAATTAGACCATTCAGGCGATAACACAGTGGAAATTAAAAATAGAATCGCTCAAACAAAACAAACAATAAATGCTTTAAACTATGTTTGGTGAAGCAAAAAAATTTCAAAAAATAGAAAATTACAAATATATCAAACCATAATTCAGAGCATTTTAACATATGGTGCTGACGTATGGCAAATTACTGTCAGGGAAATGAAAATAATTTTAAGTACAGAAATTGATGTTTTAAGATTAGCTGGAAAATCTAGAATGGATAGAATACGAAATAAAGAAATAAGGGAAATTATGGCTGTACAAGAGGAGGCGGATATCATAGGCATAATAGAAAAGAAAAGATTACAGTGGTATGACATTGTCAAAAGAATGCCAGAGCAAAGATTGCCTAAAACTGTTATGGAATGGATCCCAATGGAAAGGAGGAAGAGAGGAAGACCGAAGAAAACTTGGATAGAAGGGGTACAAGCAGCTATGAATATCAGAGGAATGGAGGAAGATCAATGGATGGACAGAGAAGAACGGCGTTTGGTTTCCGGAAGACGGCGGCAGCTGCCATGATACCTGATGATGATGATGATGAAACTAGGAAATATAATTAATAAACTATGTCCGCGCGACCATGAACCTTCGGATACGACAGTGTAGTAAGCGAGTTAGTTATAAAGCATCAGGTTCAGATGGATCCCAGTATACTTAATAATATTTGGAGGAAAAAATTTTATGGAGAAGATGTACCCATATGATGCTTAATATGATTGTATATTACATAAAGACAGTTGCTGAGTGAAGCAAAATGTTACCTTGTGAACAGCGCGAGGAAACTTTGTATTTTCATTAAGATTATACCTCTTACGAACTAAGTTCCACTTGTAATGTAAACAAACCAGTTATATGACTGCATTTTCATTGGTCGAATAATGGTTTTTCCTTTAAGCGTGTAACAAGATGTAATTCGCTCTCTAACACTCGAAATAAAGGAAGTAAAAATAATAAAAATATATATTATCTAGCACATGTGTATAAGTTACATGGGAGAATCTTTAAACATATAATTACAATTATAACACATTAAATAAACATTGTTTTATTCTTACGCGTGCGCAATGTGGAATTCGTTGGAATTTCATTCGTTTCAAATTGGCAGAATTTCTGTAGAATTTTTTAAACATTGGAAAGCAAAACATTTGAAATGTGGAGAAAAACAAATTATTCTGAATATTTTCAAGCAGTTTAGTGAAAAATATCCCAAGTTAGCCATTGAAGGTATGTTGAAAATAACAGCAGAATTTACAGGTGAGTCAGCATGGAACATAAATCCTGCTCATAATGAAATTCTTCTTCTACTTCTTCTTCACGGTTTAGGATTATTTACTAGCCTGTTCCGGCTCCAAATTGCTGCTGTTTCCATCTTTTTCTTGGTCTTCACAAACTACTTCTTCCTCGTGGTGAATTGCTGTATACTGCTTTTGGTATTCTATTCTCAGTCATCCTTGTCAAGTGTTCTTTCCAGTTTGTTCTGTATTTCACTATTGTGTTTAATTCCTCTACTTTTAGTTGTCTTATTTCTGTGTTATGTTTTTTGGCTGTTCTTTGATATCCTGCTATTGACCTTTTTAGTGTTCGTGTTATACAATGAAACTTTAGTTTGTTATTTATATCTGTTTCCGCTGTGTATGGTATATCGCACCTAGGAGCTTATATCTTACCATTTGTTCTATTGGTTTATTTTCTAATATTATCTTTGTCCGAACTGGATAAGCGCCCTTGAAGGCCATGATTTTTCCGATGATATTTCCATGTTGAATTTTTTTGAATATTTCATTTAGTTTATATAGTATTCTTTGTAGTTCGTCCTCTGGTTTTGAGATTAAATTAAATTGTATCGGTAAATAAAGGTTATTGACATGGTGGAGAAACTTAAACGTCTGATTAGGTAGGCCATTACATAATTGCCATTATTAAATAAGAAATACATGCCTCATATGCCCCATGTTCCTAATTATTTGTAACATCTTATTGGTAACATATTTGGTTTCAGTTCAATTTCCTTTCAAATACGATGGTGCCCAAGAACAATGTTTCTATCGTCGACAATTCAGTCATCTGGCAGTTAAAAGTAGTACCACGGTTCCCCCAATAGATTAAGTCGGCGAAGTAATACCTTATGCAAGTTTGTTTATAGTACAACTGGCTCCAATTATTATAACAGTGTTTGACCTTTTTTTGGAGGGTGCGGGGGGGGGGTTATGTATACATTTACAGATGTTCGATTTTGAGGCAAATGTCAATCCTATATTCCATATAAGTCCCAATATCAAATGATTAGTATTAATAAAAATACATTCCTGATCTTACCTTGGAGTTCTGCTAAATCATGGAGCATAGGAGGCATGTATTTCATACACACGATCTTTGTTTTAACAAAAAAAAAATCAATTGGGGCTAGTGACCGCGGATGCCATCGAAGAGGAGGAGCGATTTTGAAACTAGTTTCTTTGAACTTACTATATAACGTATCAATTATTTTGCATTATGTGCTATGTTGCAGGGTATTTTGTACGAAATCGTTATAATTTATTCACATTCAGCGAATTACAAAACCCAAATAGCTCTCCTTTCACCAGAAACTCGCCATTTTGTGTTGTTTAAATGAACTGCCCTCTAGTGACTAAGCTACACGACGCATGTTATGGATGCAAACTTTAAAAAAATCTTCATATATAGTTTTACTGTGTCTGTCGTAAGTAATGTTTTAAACCACTAAGATACACATGAATAATCCTGTACACATATACACATAATCCATACAAATTATTCTAAACACTCTAATAATGAGTGAGGAGATAATATATATTACAACTAGAAAAATCCTATCAAAACCAGTCATTAAAGTATCTTTATCTTTTGAATAACTAGGATTTTATTATTTTTCTAGTCTCGCCTAACTTAGGAGCAAAGTAATTTTATTCCGCGTTTTAATCTTTATTACTACAAACGGTCTTCATCTATTGTAATGAATGCATCAGTCTCTACGAATTAAGTAATCCCATTCATTGCAGTAAAGGCCAACACGTACACAATATTGGGTAACACTAAGAAATTGGGACTGGAAGTAAATATCAATAAAACTAAATATATGGTCACTAGGGATATAACTTTTTGGACAATAAATGGGTGAACTTTTGCTTAAAACCATTGAAAAAAGCCTTCCTTTCACAAGAAAAGGTCACCCCCAAATTAATATTAAATATTGATATAAACATATATTTGGGGGTGAACTTTTCTTAAAGCTCAGTGAAATGAAGGCCTTTTTTCAATGATTTTAAGTACAAATTCACCCATTCATTGCACAGGAAATATTTTACTCATTCATTGCACAGGAAATATTTTATTCTACAAAAGTCCAAAAAGTTATAACCCTAGAGGGTTCCAAAACGTTATAAGAGGGTTTTAACTTTAAGGACTGTTTGTTGAAATGAAATATTTCCTGTGCAATGAATTGGTGAACTTCTACTTTAAACCATTGAAAAAGGCCTTCATTTCACTAAGCTTCAAGAAAAGGTCACCCCCAAATCAATATTAAATATTGATATATATATACATATATTTGGGGTGACCTTTTCTTGAAGCTCAGTGAAACGAAGGTATTTTTCAATGGTTTTAAGTAAAAGTCCATCCATCCATTGCACAGGAAATATTTTATTTCACAAAAGTCCAAAAAGTTATACCCCAATGGTCACTCATAGAAATACATTATATAGGCAATGGAAATGGACAGCTAATGACAAGTGAGGGAAATTTTGAGGAAGTGGCTGAATTCAAATACCTATGAACAATAATCACAAGTAGGAATGAGATGCACAAAGAAATTAAGCATAGGCTTGATTCTGCAAACGCGTGCTATTATGCATTACAGGGACTCTTGACATCCCAACTCTTTTCATAAAACGTTAAACTGAAAATATATAAAACTATTATTCTACCGGTTATTTAACATGGATGCGAAACTCTTACTTTAAGGGAGGAAAGGAGATGACGAATATTTGAGAATAAAGTTCTTAGGAAAATTTTTGGACTAAAAAGAGATGAACAGAAGGTGAATGGAGAAGACTACATAACAGTGAACTACATGGTCTTTATTGGAAGTCAGATATAATAGCAGTTATGTCTCGTAGACTGCGATGGGCAGGACATGTTGCACGAATGGGGAATGAAAGACTTGCATGGAAGCTTCTTGTAGGAAAACCAGAAGGAAAACGTCCAGTTGGTAGACTAAGAATGAAGTGGAAGAATAACATTAATTATGATTTGAGGGAAGTAGATTATACAGGGAATAATTGGAAAACATTAGCTCAAGATAGGGATGTATGGAGGGCTTATGTTCGTGCGGCCATGAACCTACGGGTTCGATAGTGCCAGGGAGTTGGTTATTCATTGAATTATTCCGCGTTGTGTTGGATTTGCTGATATACACTGAAGATCCAATTTCGTAGTGTTAGTATAGGTTTATTCAATTTACATCTGGGAAACAAGTAGGTACTTTTTCGGAGTTACCCCTTTTTAAAATTACATCCCAACACACTCAATTTTCTTCCCTCTCCCATAATGTTATTTCATCTCCATCCATTCATTTCATATCACCATTCACTTCATATCTCATATTAGGTAAAAAATAGTCTGGTTTAACGAACCACGCGTGTTTAAAAAATGTGGTTGTGATCTAACGGGGTACACTCATGTTCTTCCTCATGACTCCGAGCCTATGTCAACTTAGGGCAGAGTAGGGACAAATGGAAGGTTACAGCCCTTCCTCGAGGCTTTGAACCCAGCCTATAGCTTATCCGCTCTTAGAGTGATGCTAACATAAACATACGTCTATTGTATCCTTCTGCCATTTGCGCCACAATTACTGTCACGTTGACAGGGAGCACGTGTGAAGTAGCCTATATAAGACATGTGATCGTTGAATAGGGTAGATTACAATAAATCTGGTGAGATTTTTCACTGAACTTGTGAAATACATTTAAAATAGCTGTTTTTTTACCATTAGTCAAAGGTTTGCCAGACTTGTTTTACCAATTTAGATGGCGATACGGCAACAGAAGACGACACTTTCAGCCATTTTGTTCTATCAGAATCGACTGAAGCATGACTGAAATGCATCATCCATATGTAATAAATTATTTTAAGTTCTAATTATTTATTAGATATAGTTTAGAATATTTTGTATGTTTTGAATATTATTATTTTCATTCACGAAGAATAACAAGTATATTCAGAGGACATATTTTAAATTTAATAAAGGGAAATACTTTTCGTGTACTTATTGCTTCTACATCGTGTGTTGGTGTCAATAACCAATGAAAAGCGAGTAGGTCACATGGTTTTGTTTTGACGAGGATCACTTTAAGAGCGGATAGCATATAAATAAGAGGCTGCGAGTCATGTGTGTGAATGTTTTAAGTGTGTCCAACCAGGAACACCATAACGGACTACATGCCGTAGAGCAGATGGCATCTGCTATTGTTAGGGTCTTAAAATCCGAACCAATTCTACTAATCTAATAAAATCTAACCTAACAATTAACAGTACCCGCTACTGCACTCAGCATATATCCCCTTATCTTGCGCCTTTAGATTACCATTTGTGTGGTAAGATGTATGAGAAAATAAAAATAAATCAAAGGGAACCAATACATATAACAGGAGGAGTTAGACAAGGTTGTCCACTATCAATCACTCTTTTTAACATTTATTTTGACATGATAAGATCATGGAAGCAAATGACGACTGGGGGAATTGACTTAGGAAATATAGTAATAAAAACTGTAGCCTTTGCACATGACCAGATTTTAATAGCAAAAATAAAAGACGAACTACAAATAATGTTATGTAAACTAAACGAAATATAAAAAAAAATACAACATGGAAATAACATTAGGAAAATAAAAAACAATGGCCTTCAATGGCGCTCATCCAGTTCGGACAAAGATAATATTAGAAAATAAACCAATAGAACAAGTGGTAAGATATAACTTCCTAGGTTGCGAAATATCATACACAGTGGAAACAGATATAAATAACAAACTAAACATGTTTAATTATATAACAGGAACATTAAAAAAGAACTTTCAAAAATAAAACCAGGAAAGACTCTATAATAAAATTATACAAGACAATGGCAGTGCCTATTATTACTTATGGATCCGAAACATGGACAGTGACAACACAACAATCTGCCAGAATACAAGCTGCTGAAATGAAATTCCTCAGACCACAGCAGGATATCAAAGAACAGACATAAACACAACACAGAAATAAGACAACAACTAAAAGTAGAGGAATTAAACACAACAATAGTGAAATACAGAACAAACTGGAAAGAACACTTGGCAAGGATGACTGAGGATAGAATACCAAAAGCAGCATACAACTATTCACCACGAGGAAGAAGTCTGGGAAGACCAAAGAAAAGATGGAAACAACAGCAATTTGGAGCCGGAACAGGCTAGTAAATAAAGCCCAAATCATGACGAAGAAGAAGTTGATCTATGGCCCTTTTCGCCCGTGTCTAGCGTGAAATTTCGAAAACATTACAGCTGTGGAATTGGGTCTCAACGAATTGCTCGCATCAAAACTGCGAGACTGGTACCGCCGCCGGATGATAACCTCGCTGAAAGATGGTTTAAGGCCATAGAATCTCATGGTATCTACTTTGAAAGAGTAGTTTAATTTGTCAGAAAAAAATCCAAATAAAATTTTGTTCAAAAAACGACATATACTCATGAGAAAGTATAGCTGTAATAAAAATGTATTTAAATTTAGCCTATGTTTCATGTCATGATCTTGGTAATTTGACACTTGAAAACCATATAAACGAAACTAAAATGATATTGAGATAGATATTCAGCCTGCACCAAATAGACACTTAAAACAATGAATAACCTAAAATTTACGAAATTGTCACACAGTGGGATAGAATGCACATAAAACCTGACGGAGATCATTAAAATTAAAATGCGCTAGGGCAAACATCTCGGATGACACTAAATATTGGAGTCCTGTAGCAACATCTTCAATTCGCGTCGCTAGGGCTGCTCCTCTCCATACCATAGACTTCGGTCACTTTAACGTCCCAGTAGCGACTATTCACGGTGTTTTACTGGTGGCATTTACTTCTTAGGCGTGTGACATTAGTGCTTGAATAGACAAGATTTTCTATGAAACCTATAATTTCAGGTTGCAGCTTATGTACTGGTATTTTTGGAGTGATAAATATATTTAGCATCATGAGAATACCGAAGCCCCTCAAAATCCAACTTCAGTAGACCACGTCCCGAGGGGTGGGTAACGGGAAGTACGGAATAGCCAACGGGGAACAACGCACTAAAGGTCTAAGATCGATAATTGATTATGTAATAGTGAGGAAACGGAGAAATATACTGTCAACTAGGATAGTATGCCCTATAAACAGGAAAAAGGTAAATAAAGATCAAAATATAGAAATAGAAAATGAATTAGAAAAATGTAGATATAATGTACATTTACTACAAGATGAGAGTGTTAAAAATCTATATGCCCAACGCCTCACCGAAAAATTAAAATTTGATGAAGATTGGAACTCTGTCGTTATTTATGAACATTTGAAAAAATATATACGTGAAGCAGCAAGAGAAGCACTTGGTCTGGAAAATGATAAACACCATAAAAACCATTGGGTGAATAAGGAAATACTTAGTATCATAACAGAAAACAAAAATGCATATCAAAAATATTTAAATTCCAAGAAAGATGAAGATTATCAGAATTATAACATACTTAAAAGAAAGGTTAAAGCAGAAGTCAGGAAACATAAGAAAGACATGTTGAATAGGGTATGTGGAGAAATAGAGCATACAGTAGGCTATTCAAAGTCAGCCCAAGCATGGAGGACAATTACAAACATGCGAAATGATAATATGACAAAGAGTTTCAATTTAGTACCAATGAAAACTTTTCAGGAACATTTTAAAATACTTTTAACAGAAACTAGGAGAGAATGTATAGACTATGCTACACTGGATAATGGAAAGGGTGACTTAATAGAACCTATAACAGAAGACGAGGTAAGAAACGTGTTGAGAACAGCAAAAAATGGAAAAGCGGCAGGTCCAGGAGGAATAACCATGGAACTAATTAAATATGGTGGTTCAGGAATTATAAGAATTTTAACTAGACTTTTTAACCAAGTGATAGTAGGGGTTCATATTCCAGATGAGTGGAAGTTATCGTATATTAGTGCAATATACAAAAATAAAGGGAATAAAGAGATCCATCAAACTATAGAGGCATCAGGTTATGGCAGCAAGTAGTAGATCAGGCAGAATTAGGAAGATGTGGCTAAAGGAAAAGAAGTTCATATGTCATTTATAGACCTGGAACTGTACCCATGAACAAGCTTTGGGTGGCAATGGAGAAGTTTGGAATACCACAATCTTTTATACATTTTATTAAAAGAATGCATGATTGTAAAGCAAGTATTAAGGTTGGAAATAGAGCATCCTCAGAATTAGATATAACAAAAGGATTAAGATGAGGATGCGGGATGTCACCAACATTGTTCAAGATATATTTACATGATGTATTAATGAAATGGAATAAGTCATGTAGGGGAATGGTAATAACATTAATGGTCATTTACTGCACAATTTATTATTCGTTAATGAGCAGATTATAATAGGACAAGATAAAGAATATATGATTAGAAAGTTGGTAGATGCATTCGAGGTAGGTGGACTGAAGATAAATTATATTAAAACAGAATATATGGTAATCGGAGCAAATTCAGAAGACCGACAAATAAATAATAGCCTATGATAATTAAACGTGTTGAAGAATTTAAATATTTTGGATCTATAATAGATAAATCTGGTACTTGTGAAAAATATATTAACAGAGTAAATTGTGCAAGGAAGGCGATTAAATCCCAGAATGATCTTTTATGGAATAGAAATTTGACCATAAAAACAAAAAAAGATATTATACAGATAATAATAGAAAGTATACTCACATATGGATCAGAAAGCTGAACAATAAATGAAAGGATGCAGAAAAGAATCTTGGCGACAGAAATGGATGGATTACGGAGAAGTATGAGAATATCCAGGCTACAACATATTCGAAATACGTATCCCATCCACAGTAATTCTGCCCTAAGGCAGGTCCTTCACTGCAATCATAGTATTTTCATGCTATGCTTGCAGCTTTACTAGGGAATTGTGTAGGTGTGGTAGCTTCCCGTTGCTTTCCACACCGGTGAAGGATGATGGTGATGATAATGATAATGGTAAGGATGATAATGATAAGGATGATGGCCATATGATTTCGGGGACCGTTTGGGCCCTAAAGTTTTCCTGACATTTGTCTTACAGGTGAGGAAAAACCCCGATAAAAACCTCACCCAGAAAAACTGCCCCGACCGGGGATCGAACCCGGGCCCGCTGCGTGACAAGGCAGCACGCTACCTCGAGACCACAGCGGTGGACGAAATACATATATCAGACAAGAAATGGATGCACAAGAAACTGTTATCGATAGGATAACAAAGAGAGCTCTACAGTGGTATGGACATGTACAACGAATGTCGGAAGTCCAGTGGCCTAAACAGGTGTTGGATTGGATGGTAGCAGGCAGAAGGAAGAGGGGGATAAGTAGAAGAGCATGGTATGAGGGAATATATGATGCCATGATGAAGAGGGGTATGGGAGATGGACAATGGGAAGATAGGAATCTCTGGAAAGCAGCAATCAAAGGCAAACTGCTGTAAAGTGGAAAGCCTATATTAAGTAAGTAAGAAAATACCGAAAGAATGTAGGAAGACCGAAACGACGCTGGAAGAACGACTTGTAGCATATTGTCAATGGGGACCGGAAGGGGCCAATAGGCCCATGCCTCGAAGATGATGATGATGATGATGAGAATAATATACACAGACAACAAAAATCACGATTAAAATGTTGCATTTATGTCTATTTTCTGAAACATGGGCCCTTTTAACTATGTTCCAAAAGCATCCAGGATTCCGTTCTTCTTGTTTCCTAATCAGTAGTTATTTGAAATATAAGGTATTTATTTTTTTCGTGTATTCTTTTTTTTTTTTTTACTTCGTTAGAACATTTCATAAATACGGTTAACAAAAATAAAAATCAAACCATGTTGTATTTTACAATATTTTTGTTTAATATAAGCACGTGCTCAAACTCGATTTTTATCATAAGTAATGCCACGAGTGATTTGCAAATTATCGATAAATTCACGACTCACGAGGTGAGGAGTGAATTTATCTAGAGAATTTGGAAATCAAGAGTGGCATTTGTTAGGATATTTAACGAGTAAAATTAAGCTGTTTACTCACAAATCATTATTTAACTATAGTTATTTTAAAATATTTATATTTTTAATGTAAACGGCGATGTTTGAAAACAAATGAGAAACTATTGTTAGCCTATGCTTCATTTGTTCATCACTGCAACCAGATCGTATTATTTATTGCCAAGGATCGCAATATTATAAGAATGCACCATAATGGAGAAATTTATAACAAACATTATAGGTTATTAATTCATTTCTCATGTTCTATTATGTAAATATGTCAATTATATTTTTCTGGAACGTAAATTCCTGGGAAATAATACGTTTAGGAAAGTGCAAACAGTGGTTTATTTTTTGTGGTATAATCAATTGCTACAAATGTTTTATATTATAACCCGCAAGCACTATCTGTTTACATCCGTGCACTATATATACAATCTGGTAGCTACATACAGTCACAGCAAAATAAAGCTCTGGCCTATTCAGAATGTTAAAAAAGGAGGAGCTTGATTTTAAAGTGATACAATTAAATTGATAAAATCGAGGTGAAAAACGACTGTGATTGATTGTAAATAAAAAAATCATTGAAATGTGATTGGTTATTGACTCCCATTTGGGGCATGAGTTAAATAGTCAAAAGAGGAAACTCACTGATACAATGATACTATCTGAGAACCAAGATATCGACGATAAATTCCACACCTTGTCCAAGAAGAAATTAACCAAATGCAGTACAGAACAAATTTAATGACTTGAAACATAAATTTTTACTTTTTAAGTCACAGAATAATTCTCGGTGGTCAAGGGCAAGCAAAATTAAAATTTTGAAAACTTAAAATAAAGATTGGCTAGATGTTGACTTAGGCTTTAACGGCCGGAGTCATTCTGATGATCTTGTAGAAGATCTCCGGGCTGTTGGCCGAGGTGTAGAGGCTTGTGGTTCCCCGACGTTTCGCCAGAGACTGCGTCCGGCATCCTCAAGGGTTGTCTTGAGACTGGCAATTTGTCGACTACCTGCCCTATATATACATTTATCCGCGACGTGTTCTCTTCGTAGTGGATCGCGCAGAGAACACGTCGCGGATAAATGTATAAATAGGGCAGGTAGTCGACAAAATTGTCAGTCTCAAGACAACCCTTGAGGATGCCAGACGCAGTCTATGGTGAAACGTCGGGGAACCACAAGCCTCAACACCACGACCAACAGCCCGGAAATATTCTACAAGATCATTGGCTAAATGCTTCAATTAAATTCATGCAATATACAGGGGGGGAGAAATGTAGTTACTCTGAGATTTCATTTGAATCCAGATCTGATAGAACAAAACGACAGAAAACAAAATACTTCAGAGATTCCATATCAACTTCCGTTTTAACTTAGGTTCATAAATGAACTTATAAGGCGAATGGCAACAGGAGGTTTCTAAACTTCTGAAGATTTATGAAAATTAATATTTACCCGGAAAAGTGCTCAGAAATACAGGAAGGGCAACAATAAGTCATTGGAACGAACACAGAATATGTCTTTTGATTTAAGCTCTGGCTGTTATTCTGGAAGCTAAATTATTTTAATATTAATGTGACGTTATAGGGGCAAGTATCCCTTAAAAATTCCTCTCGGCAAAACTGCTTAATGCTCCAATAGTACAACGTGTCCACAAATATAGTATAATACATTAAACTACTACTACGTCGCTTTGGATAATCGAATCTAAATGAAATTGGTGACAATCAAAAGAGAAACTCTAAACGTTTTTGCTATACCTCATAGACATTGAATGTGGCCCCCCAAGAGTGACGCTGCAGATATCACTGTCTCCTAAATATCCAACAATGAACCCATATCGACCACAAAAGAACGTGATTAAATTTAGTTTAGTTTCTATATTGTCCATTTGTTGGCATTGTTAAGATCCACAAAACTTTTAGAGTTTCTCTTTTGATTGTCACAAATTTCATTTAGATATGATTATCCAAAGTGACGTGGTAGTAGTTTAAAATATGATACTATATTTGTGGACACGTTGTAGGCCTATATTACGATACGAGGTTAGAAAGTACTTTTGGATATTTTTTGTATATACATTGTATGTAGTATACATAGAGGGCAGTGGTTTTACTTCCTACACGCCTGTTCATAATATGCAGTATCACATTATAATTATTTTTATTACAGTATAGTTACTTAGGTTGGCAAAAGCAAAAGGTAGGAAGTTGAACTTTCAATCTTGGTCGCCATTGCTGTAAGTACGACAAAACGCACCATCGTGCAAAAAAATTGTTATCCCAAACATGTACAAGTAACACAAAGCCAGCTCTGGTTCCTTTATAAGCTTTATTTAACCACATTGTCAAACACCTATTTATTACAATGCAATCTGTCGTTGAATCTCTTCACTCTGAAGATATCGACGAGCTTGATAACGAACTAGGAATTTAATGACTCCTCAGGCCTCAGTTCGTATAAATAAATGCCCTAAAACCTAAATTTATAGTTTTTAAATAATCTTCATTGTAAAAGAAAATTAAACAACAGAATTCACTCAATCATAACATAATTGGGGTTTTATTTCCCAAATCTCACAAGAGAGCTTTAAATCACGACATTCTCCTCCAAATATGAGATATCAAAATGGAATATTTAAATTAATATTGGGAAGTAAACATTATGAGGTTATATCATTAATAGTGAGTGGAGAACATATTCCGGTGGATAAAAATTTAATTACATAGTTCATAATCCCAACGAAAGATGGCAGCACAAGAAGTGATGTCACTAAAGAAATCAACAATCACGGAATTTCATCAGTGAAAGCCATGACTGAAGAAGGACATGATTTTGTCTGAAACCGTCAGTATCAAAGAAGTTTGAAAATGTATGAGGTGAGTCGATTAAAATATGTTCTCCACTCACTATTAATCAAAATGGAAGTTACACCATTTTTCCAGCATTAAATTCCTTTAAATTAATATAATGAATGACGGGTTACACGCACTGTCTGAATTAATGCTACACTGTGCGACGATTGGTCTATAATCCATAATGGCATAGTTGAATGTTGAGCGATAGTCTCTCCTTTATTAGGAGTTACTAGACCAAGGTATTTAGTTTATTTTTTAATTTAGTTACCTTATATGCCCGTAGATGTCATGAATGACATGCGAACAACTCACCTACTCAATGAGATATTTGGCAGGTAAATAAGTTGTTACTAGGTTGTTGAGATCGGTAAATTTTGCTTAGAGGCCTTTTTTACTAAGGCTTACGGATCTTTAACGAGCCTGAAAATTTCAGGATTTCGACCCACGGCTTAAAGACCCACCCGAAGGATTTGCTCCTTGGATTTTTCTATCCTAAAAAAATGCATCGACCCCGGCTTGGTTTGAACCTGCGACCCTCGGGACCAGAGGAACTAGTCTACTGAGGCAGACTGCTACGATTGATGTAAGGTTTATAAACAATTTCATCATCAGTTAGCCTATATTATTTTTAGTCTGATCATATTACCTCAACATTAATATTGAGGTAAGATGATCAGACTAAATATAATATAATTTAAATAACCTCAAAATATCACTTCCTAAAATTAAATATTCATCATTAGGCCTAATCTTGGAAATAGACTACTCGATATACCTTTCGTTATCATAATCCTCCCTTTTTAAATTTACATATTAGTTTCTCCATTAAAACTGTAGGAATTAAGTTAAATGTCACGTATTTTCGCTTCCAAAGATTTTCAAATCTATATAATCGACTTACATGAGGAGATTAAAAAATAACATAGACCTAGTGTCAATAACACTGGTGGTCAACATGATTTTTGTCTTATGAGTACCAATAGTTGTACTCAATGCAGTTTCTTATCGTGTTTTCAAATATGTATTAGGAATTTCTCCATCACCCACAGTTTTTGTTTTATTTCAATTTCAATTAATGGATTTAAATAATTATTTTTAAATAAATGTTTTTTCGTCCATTTGCCCATTGTAAAATAAAACCAAATGAGCTAACTCTGGAGATTTCAGCTATGGAAAAGAGATACCAAGATAAATGGAATCCTAATATGCTGGCCGATTATTGTTGGACCATCAAGAGGGATGCTCCACAGGCGAAATATAGCAGAAAATCGTCATTTCTTACTTTCTAGGCGAGTCCAAATGTTCGAATATTGTGTAGTTACGAATGTAGAAAATATTAAAGTGTTTGAAATTATAATTCCTGTCTCTCGGAAATCTTGCGTGATGGAGAAAAACCGATATCATATTTGAATTCAGAATCACACATTGTTCATTCTGAGACAAAAAAAAAAGTTTATTTTTTGTTGCACTGTGTTATCCTTGGAATTTATAATCCAACAAATGTATTTATTATTTGTATTATTTTTTAGAATACAAATCCAACCCAATATTAAATAACTCTCTTTAACATTTGGTTCCCTATATGCTGTAACTGCTTTGTCTAAATATTTTCAGCTTTCAAGCAAAAATGTTAATGTATTGATGCATTTTCTTATTAAAGTGCTCTGCTTTTATGATAATTTCTTGTGCTAAAATACAGTTTATATACAAATTTATAGTGTATGTATATTATGAAACTGTTACTTTAAATAACCTGAGCAAACAGTACATTTTCTCCTCCCAATGTTTTTTATTTGAAAATGTTTAACGAAAATGGGGAATATGTGGTTGCATGTATGTTATTTGTATAGAAGTTACACTATAGGTTGCCGTTCATGAAAATATTTATTTGGAAGAAAAAAAATGAAAATTTAATTTAAAATGTATTAAATTACTCACCAGGGTATTTTCTTTTATGTTCTGCATCCACTTCACGTGCTAAGGTGAAATACTTTTCCTTTTCCTCCTTAAGCATGGTTTTCCACATAGCACCGAGCCTAGAAGTAACAAAATTACACATTAGTAGATAAACTTTTAATGTAGAATTTCATTTTCGTCGATGATTTGGTTATGAATAAAGTTACAAAAGGTTTATCCTCGAGTGTTATGCCAGGATCAGAATAGCCATACCGCGGGCCATACGACTCGCTTGTTGAAGTACAGGATGTAACGGGCCATCCCGATTCCCGAGGAACTATAAATATTGGGATCCCCGAATGTTGTGCCTTGGTCAGAATTTCTATACCACGATTCACGGAGTAAGGTAGACAAATTCCTGGGATATAACAGTCACTCCCCGATTCTTGAGGGGGTATAAATATCGAGATCCCCAAGTGCTTCCGACACACTAATACAACATTTATGGAATTGCCAACTGAATTAACGTAGTTGCTAGGGTAAGCGATAGTCCTTGTTTCTGAGCGAAGTATATCGCTACCCACACCACAACACCACACACTATATAACAATAAGAAAGTGTTGCATGCAGTACACCGCCTTTCTCATCACAACCTGGTACAAATTATCTATCACCACTTCAAAACAAAAACATTATTACTTCAAACACTACGCCATTCGGGTCAAAGACAAACTCCAATATAAATGGAGGATTGATGTACGATGATGTGATCAAAGTATATGTTTAGAAAACTTATGAGAATATTCAGAAGATGGATGGAAGATAACGCGTTTAGAGAAGTCATAAAACTGATAGATGCTAAAGAATTCGCTACTCAGACAGGTGTCAGAGAGGTCAGAGCGTTGAGGTAAGAGCTCTAACATGTCAGAGAGGTCAGAGCGCTGAGGTAAGAGCCCTAAGAGGTCAGATCGCTGAGGTAAGAGCTCTAAGAGGTCAGATCGCTGAGGTAAGAGCTCTAAGAGGTCAGATCGCTGAGGTAAGAGCTCTAAGAGGTCAGATCGCTGAGGTAAGAGCTCTATAGAGGTCAGATCGCTGAGGTAAAAGCTCTAACAGATGTCATGAGCAAGAGCTCTAACAGATTTAGAGCGCTGATGTAAGAGCTCTAACAGAGTTCAGTCAGAGCGCTGAAAAGTTCAGAGCTTTAACAGATGTCAGAGTTCAGAGCGCTGAAATAAGAGCTCTAACAGATGTCAGAGAGTTCAGAGCGCTGAAATAAAGAGCTCTAATAGATGTAAGAGAGGTCAGTGCACTGAGGTAAGAGCTCTAATAGATGTCAGAGGTTAGAGCACTGAGGTAAGAGCTCTAACAGATGTCAGAGCGCTGATGTAAGAGCTCTAACAGATGTCAGAGCGCTGATATAAGAGCTCTAACAGATGTCAGAGCGCTGAGGTAAGAGCTCTAATAGATGTCAGAGAGGTCAATACCGACAAATGCTAGAGAAGTAGCCGCACTCATAGCGATCACATAAGTCAGAGATGTCCCCGAACTGATAGCAATCATAACTTTTAGACAGAGAATCTTTGTTGTAATGTGTAAGTATGTCGAGACATTATATAAAATATAGCACAGCACTAATACATAAATCATACTTAATGCCAAACACAATAACAATTGTAGGTACTAATACAGAAATAACATTTCATACAAAGCATTCCAAAGTACGGCCACTCTGAAACAAAACTGCTGAGACTGAATGACTCCCGCGCTCCTAAGAAGGGGATTCAAATCGGCCGCATTGCTGGGAGCTCAGTTATCATTGATTGCTATCGCCGTTCACCGTGAAACGGGATGACTTGACAGCCAAAGGTGCTGTTTATATTTATATGCTCAAACATCAGGTAGCGAAGGATTGTAATTAAATATGATTTACGTGAAAGATCGAATTTTTATTTAATTCTTATTCACAGACGCTTTTAAATCTAAGGTTATATAGCTTATAGAAACTTCAGTTGTATCAATAGGTTATCAGTTTCAATTGTTTTCATGTGTTTTCAGTAGATTGCAGATTACAAATTTAATTTTAATGACTTATAAGATTATGAGGTTTCTACTAATGAAATTCCTCGGCGAGACAGAAAAACCAGAAAAGCCTCAATGAGCCTGGCTGGGATTAGGTCAACGGCCGGTAAAGTTTAATGTACATAACCCGACAATTCAAGAGTAAGGATTTTTTTTAACTTTAAATAAAGTTGGAATAACAACTATCTTTTTTCGCAGAAGACGTTGAAAATTATGGATTTGTAATTCCACATATTTCTGAAACCTTTTTAAAATTTTTGAAATCACGCTCATTAAAATTATTCTTCTGAAATTGATTAAAAACTTAACACTGTATAAAATTACATTCGTTCATGAATTGAAGTCATGTGATTGTGAAATCGGTAAACTTTTGCAATCGAATGTTAAATAGAGTTGATGACGGCTTGACTGACTCCTGTTTATTTTTTCCAAGGACGAAGCATGGTCCCATTTGCACAGAATAAAAGACAAGGGCATAATTTTCAAATATAGATGATTTTTGTAACCGTAATTGAAGTTCAGAAATATGTGCGCTTGATTTATGGGATTATGTACATGATACTTTACCAGCCGACGACTTGCTTCCAGTCCGCGCCGCCCGTTCTCGATTCATTGCAAAAATAATAACACTGTAGCTCAGTGACTGCAGTTTGTTGTGGAAAACAAATAAAATCTTACAACAATTTTTCTCTGGCTGACAGCGAAGTCAAATGATAAAATTTCAAGTTTTCAGTCTCTATCAGAAGCCTTATATGAGAATTTCCCAGAAGTTGAACTATGAGTTGGAGAAAAAAGTTTTTGAAATTTTAATTAACTTGCCTAATAGAAATAAATATATTCAAAATATGTATTAACAAAATATTCTCTTCTGAAATTTCACGACAAATACAACAATATAAATACATCGCATATAATATTGCACCTAAAAATTAAGACGCATTTCGATGTAAAAGTATTTACAAATAAGAATGTTTTTTTTTATTCAATGCCCCAGGTTGTCATTTAGACATTTCTGGTTTCTCTCCTGGCATTGACGTAATTGTAACCCACTTCTTAAGTTGGGGCGGAGTTACGTTAACCCGATGATATGAAGGGTGATAAACGATAATGAAGCGCCAGTAGAATTCTTAACCTAAACTTAACCTAAATTCCAGACCATGGGCAGCCACTGGAATAATTCTCTTTAAAGAAAAAAGTCCTATTGTTTGACCGGGAATCGAACCCGAGACCCCATGAACAGTAGTCAGAAACGCTGATCACTAGCCCATGAGGCTGGTCATAATAAAAATATAAATATCAATATACAATTGCATAAACTAATAGTTATAATGGAGGCAGATTTTGTAGTATTTTTTTAGAGGAATTAAACCTAATGGGTATGCACACCCAGTCCCAAGGTTGAGATTTTTTTTAAATCCCTTACCCCGCCGGGAATCGAACCCGGGTCGCCGGAGTGGAAGGTAGGGACTCTACAGACTACGCCACAGCGACGGACATTGTAGTATTGGTTATAACAATGGGGGTAATACAGATAATTAAATTACTACTAACAGTTCGATAAAATGAATGTGGAAATGCAGGCCTACAACTATTAAAAATAATTTCTTGGTTAATTTTAGACATGAAATACGCAGATACATGTTATATGTAAGCATAAGTACATTAAAATAACAAGGTTATTAGCCAAGCAGGGGTCAAGGCTTGGGTCGTGCCGGTTTGAAGTATTAAATACCGCATGGAAGTGATTAAGAACTGGCAGTTGACAGAATCTTTCAGTTACAGCTACCATAGAATAATCTTATGGCTAACGTGATCTAAACATTCTGGCGGACTTACAGCCTTAGTTTTAACCCAAGTGATCAATGTACTAGTAATTTTTTTATGAAATGTTAAAGTATCGTCAGGCGTGGTTAATACAATTCATATCTTCCATTCAGCGGCCCAGGTTTAATTCTCTACGAGGTAGGATATTTTTATACGCTTTATATTAGCTTGACCTATATCTGCCTACGTAACGGAATCTTTCAACACGATTTTCACGCACTTAAAAACATTGGATCGGCTTGAAACTTTGTATACTTGTAAAGGACCAATGACAATACAATAAGTTCACAAATAATATATAACATATAATAGGTTGCGGACTTATGGACTTCTTAGTCCATCGTTGTAAGAAATTAATATTATATCCTCTGGTAGCTCAGTTGGTAGAGTGGTGGACTATAGTGGTATATAATTTCAGTAATCTATAGGTCGCTGGTTCAAATCCGGTTCGGAGGATTTTTTTAGAAGATATTATAATAATATTAGATAATAATAATTTAAAAAATATATATATATATATATAATTATATTCATGCCTAAACACTGAAAATATTGTGAGCAATTAAATTTTTAACGGGATTCCGGTTTATGACAATCAATTAAACTAAAAATTAAAAAAAATAAATAATAGTTTAATAACTAAAACAACACGCTTTATTAGAAAACCAAAATAAAAAATTAATTATAGTTTAAAAAAAGTAAAACACGCTTTATTAGAAAACCGAACTAACAAAGGAAAAATAATTTTAATTTCGAACACTCTTGGGATAAATTTAAAGTGGTCAACAAAAAAATCATCTCCAAACACATCTAGAATAAAACTAGAGTTATCTACAAAAAAAATAATTTTACCATCAAAAGCGTGGGGTGTTTTTGTGGTTTTTACGTTTTCTTCTTAGAGACTTTACTTTTACCAATATCTGTTTATTATCAAATATATTAATTGATATAGAGCACCCCACGATTTTGATGGTAAAATTATTTTTTATAGATAACTCTAGTTTTATTCTAGATGTGTTGGAGATGATTTTTTTTGTTGACCACTTTAATTTTATCTCAATCGTGTTGGAAATTAAAATTATATTTTCACTTTTTAGTTCGGTTTTCTAATAAAGCGTGTTCTTTTAGTTTTTAAAACTATTATTTATGAATCACAGCCTTATCAGGGCCGTTTCCCTTGTCACGTGCTGTCTTAGGCAGTGGTCTAGAATTTTGATAACCGTAGATACAGAGATGTCCGCTAACATGTATCCTACTTGTGTATATGGTTCTTTTCCTACCTATAGGCGACCCTTCCAGTTTAGTAACGTGTAACTCGCCTAGGGAGTCCAAATTCCTAAAGGGGGAAGGGGGATAAGTAAGAATAAAAACAATAAAAACTCAAAATCTTAAATTATATAATTCTAGGCTTACGGAATCCGTAAGTTCAAAGTTGCATTGATTAAGGTCTTCCAATTGCCCCTATATTCAGGCAAGTATATTCAGTTCAGTCTCCGATATTAAGTTTCCCAATATATATCTATCTATCTTCGGGTTTTTACAGCTGATGCCGTCTTCTCGTGCCAAACCTCCAAAACCTACGATCTGAGAGGCATCTTCAATGCTTAAGCTCTCTTGCTTGCATTACTATCCTCATGCTTTACTTCCATGTTAACTTTGGTCTCCCTCTTTTCTTCTTTCTTGTCGGTTGTCATTGATATAGATTTTCCAATATCTATCCGAATTAAAAGCCAAGCCAAAATCTACTTACCATCGTGTTAGCTTTATCCTATTATATGAAAATATGCATATTGTGGGTTTGTTCCTTTTTCATATTATTTCAACCCCCCCTTTTATTTAATTTATGCTAATAAATTTCAACAAAATTTTACATTATTTTGAAAAGAAGAATTAACCTTTGAATCGGGATCTGAACCGGAAACTTCTAGCTTTATACACTAGTGTCTAACCATTACACTATTTCAGGCTTCTGATACAAACGCTAATTTTTCTTCCTCAGATACATTTCTTTTTAACGTCAAAAGCAGATAGTCGTCGCTCTGTAACAATCATAACTACAAAGACATTGCCTAAATAATTCAACCGAAAGGTTGATTCTCTAGAATTATTGAAACACAAATCCATAAACTCAAAAAAATTAATCCAAAAGAAATGTAATCGCATCCAAAAATATATCAATACATTTCTAATGAGAAATTACATAACTTTTATAGCAGTTAAAATTTAAATTAATACATCGACAATTGCATTATGTTCTCTAAATAATTCCATTGTGACTGTATTATTTATGATAAAGGGGCGGATTCCTATGACATGTCATATTTTTACCAAAGCCTATATTCTAAGCTTCATGTAAGTAAAAATATTTATATATGCCTTATTATTAAGATTAAGTGGTTTTTATTGGGTTTTAAAGGTCATAATTCTTACTTTTTCAGATATTTGGTCATACTTCTGCTTATTTCTATGATAGATTTTGGTTTTTTTTTTAAATAGCTTAGTCATCAGGCGATTGGAAATAACCAACATTGTATCTGTATAAAAATTGTCAGTTTTACAGTACACTTGTTTCGAAGGTTTCTGTTAACAGATAGTAAACGTTTGACTGGACAATAGAAGATTTCCTTTTTCTTATGATATAATTCGGGGTTTTTCCTCACCTGTAATACGAATGTCGGGAAAACTTTAAGGCCCAAACGGTCCCCGAAATCAGATGGCCATCATCATCATCATCATCATCATCATCCTTATCATTATCATCATCCTTATCATTATCATCATCATCCTTCACCGGTGTTGAAAGCAACGGGAAGCTACCACACCTACAATTCCCTAGTAAAGCTGCAAGCATAGCATGAAAATACTATGATTTAAGTGAAGGACCTTCCTTCGGGCAGAATTACTATGGATGGATGATACAATTCGAAATGTACATGAATGTACAATTAATGTAGTATGGGTAAAAAATGAATTCAATTATAATATATTTTTTTAGGTCATATTGGAACCTTTTTTAGGTCGCAAATGCATGCATATTTTCCATGTTTTTAGGTCACAGAAATCCGCCCCTTATTTATGATCATTTATTCGTCGGTAACCTTTCAGACCTCATAGTTTTATCCTCAAATGATAAACAGTTTGTCATGTTAATCTTGTCCGAATATTGGTAACCAAATGGAAATTGAATTCTCAGTTCTTAAACACAGTGACCTCTGCATTTAAATTGGCTTAACAAATGACCATATTTGTTGACGGGAAGGAAATTGAGTGAGTATTGTTTTTTTTTTTTTTTAGCGTGAGGCCAGCACACTTGTAAGCCGGCGGATCGGTTGCGTTGCGACTGTAATTAATATTCAACACAACAGACTGACTGACATGCCACTTGTTGATATCTCCCCTGCTGCTATTGCTGCTGCTGGCAGTTTGGGGGAAACAATTATTGTAGTTGGACAGTGAGACTTTTGATGTCGGGCAAGGGGAGGATTGAGAGAAGGGGACAGCTTAACGCTTCCGTAGCTCTGGGATGAGCCATTCATGAAATTAATTGGAAAGTGATTTTATTCCACTGAGACTAGATATTTGCCTATCATCAGAGTTATGATTCGGAAAATATAAATTAGCACTGAATCAAAGTCATGTAGGTGTCACTATTCTAAATTGATACAGAAAATCTTGTCATATCCAGTTTGCGACTCCAACTTTTAGGGTAAAAATTAAACAGCTGTTAAAAGACTGATACTAGGTGTTTTGAGATGAGAAATCGATGGCTGCAAATCCATTTTAAAATGACAGGATATGTTGAACTTTGGAAACGGGGTCTCATCTATAAACATACAGAGTGGAGCATAACTCTTCAGACAATCTTTCACGGGTTTTTTTTCAGGGATGTTGGCGGAGTGTTTTGATATAAGAATGCCGTTGTTTCCGGTGCCTTATTAATTATTATAGAGTAATTCTATGTAGCTATATAGCTAATGCTCTGGAGTTAACAACAAAGTTGTCCTCCTCCTTGCTTTCCAATACTTGGATGCCACATATTGATAATTTTGAAGAGGTGTCACAGTTCGTTAAATGTTCTCTGTCCATTTACACACCTTCCATCCATCCTTAGTAAATTCTGCCCTAGGACAGGTTCTAAATCACTTCTGCATAATAAGCATTTTTCATGCTGATGCTTTGCAAGCTTTACTAGGGAATCATAGGTGTGGTAGCTTCCCGTTGCTTTCAACACCAATGAAGGATAATGATAAGGATGATTTTCGAGGATCTTTGAGCCCTAAGCTTCCTGACATTTGTCTTACAGGTGAGGAAAAAACCCGAAAAAACCTCACCCTGGAGCCTGTCCCGCCCGGGAATCTAGGCCCGTTGCATGACAATGCAGCACGCTATCTCGAGACCACAGCGGTGGACTTCCACACCTTTGAGAACACATGTATACAATCAGGGAGACATTAATACAAACCATCTACTATGAAGATTGTTTCCTAAGCAGCCATGTCCTGTAGTAAGCCTCAGTAATAGGCAACTGCAGAGTTTCGTATGTTCACGTATTATAGATGGATTTTTTTACAGTATTTTTATATTTCTGTTTCTGACTTTTTCAATTAAATTGTAATTGTCATTAAATGTTTTCTTTATAATTCTTATAATAATTGATTCATAAAGAAATTCATTTGTTACTTTCTGCTTAATTTTACATCATTTTTTTGCGAATATATCAGTTCTTTCATTTCTTTCACAATGGGCTGGAATCCGTTGTAAGCCTATATATTTACAAGTTTCTCAATAGTCGTTATCATGTTTTGTATTTCTAATATTTTTCCCATTTTTGGATACATGGTTAATGCTATGGCCTGAATCGCGGCTTTGGAATATGATAGAATGACAATATTTTTGCAATGTTGTAGCCAATTAAAAATGTTTTTAATCTAGTCAACACTTTTTAAATTCATGTTAAAGCACCGTTGAGGTTATGTAATAAGATGCTAATTATATAAGTTTTTACCTGGTAAGTCAGTCGTCCTCAACTAAGTTATTAAACTTCAAGTTGTTCCAATATGGAGGCCTTTCGAAATTAGTGCTTCATCTTTTGCGTTTTAACTGGAACTGATGGTTGATGGTGTTGTAAAGATTGTATAGTGGATTTATGTCTGCCGTTATGTACTCGTTGAGTAGGCCCTTATTCCTTGCTTCTTTTATGTCAATACTATACAAAGAGTATAATAACAACAGGATCAGCATCCTTGAAGACATAGAGATTCTAAAAGAAGCAAGGAAGGAAGAAAGACCTACTCAACGAGTACATAACTGCAGACATAAATCCACTATACAACCTTTACAACACCATCAACCATCAGTTCCAGTTAAAACGCAAATGATGAACCATTGATTTCGAAAGGCCTCCATATTAGAACAACTTGAAGAAGTTTAATAATTTAGTTGAGGACGACTGACTTACTAGTTAAAAACCTATATAATGAACATGTTTTTAATCTAGATATTAATAGCTTCAATTTCACCTTCAAAATTAGTAGCATTTCTTCTAGCATGTTTATAAAAGGAGAAGAATTAGCATGTTCCACCTGCCCTGCTCCACTCTCATCTAAGAGATCCATCTGTATAGATGTGTCCAGTTTTCAGAAGGGTAATTTGTATGTGTAGATTCGAATGCAATTGTTGTATAACAGAGTAATTGTTTGTGTGTTCTTTTAAACAGAGGTAAGTTGTGTTCTGATAGATTATAAAGAAAATAAAAATAATCAACGAGTCATTATCTGGTATGAACAATTATTCTGATATTTCAACTATATAGAGGGTACGTATATTTGATTTTGCGAGAAAAAAAAACTCCTTTATATATTGGGACACCCTAATGTACGTGCATATCTTTATACATTTAACATTTATTTATATTTTGCATAATTTACTTCAAACTTGCTATTGTAAAGAGATTACTACTTGCTGTGAAATATCTACATACCTTACGCTAATATCCTTGTTGCTCTCCCTTGGGAACTCAACGGCCAATTTTTTTCTCCATTCATTAGCAAACAGCATGAATGCATTCGGTGGCCGCGGAATCTTCTGTCGAGGAGCTGATAATAGAAGAGCAGTATGTTTATACAATGCCTGATTTCCTGGTTCAGCCGATTTCGGCTGCAAAAATTCTTTTGAATGCACAATAATTTGTTCAGTACGTTGCATTTGCGGCTGTTCTGGAAGCTTCCGTTGTTGGAATTGCTGAATGTTTCTATTTTGCTGAAAGTTGTGTGTACCTGAAGTTTCTGCTGGCCCTGTAAAACATTAACAGAAGTTCATGAATGTTGATAAAGATAAAATAATACACATTTTTATTCCTACATCCTATAAATTAGATAAAAATATATTAAATATTATAGAAATCGGCTTTTGTTTTGTAACGCTTCTGAAATGTGATAAGTGCCTAGGGATTCCGGATTCGATTTACGGCAATACCGTAATATAGAATTATTCACTGAATGTATTGTCTAGAACGAGCCCTCCCAGCATCCTAAAGAAATTTAGTAGCACCAAAATCCGATTAAGAAAAACTAAAAATAATGTTGAGATATTACTCTCTTGAACCTTGTACTATCAGCTGGTAAATCAGTGACAGCAACACACTCGGACGCCCTGGATATTTCAAAGCGGTTATATTATATATATTTTTTTTTTCAAATGTTCCAGGTTGTCATTTCAACATTTCTGGTGTTCTCTCCTGGCATGACGTACTTTTAACCACTTTTGAGATTGGGGCGCCTGGAAGGCGGGATTATGCTACCCCAATGTTATGAGAATTGATGGTAATGATGTACCAGGAGAGGCCTTAAACTAAACTTAAACTAATTAGGCGAATATGACATTGGTGATAATGATGGTCAGATGGTGTTTGGGGACCGTTTGGGCCTTAAAGTTTCTTACATTTATCTTGCAGGTGAGAAAAAACCGAAAAAAAACCTCACCCATGAAACTTGTCCCGACCGGGGATCGAACCCGAGCCCGCTGCATGACGAGGGCAGACGTTACCTCGAGACCACAGCGGTGGACAGTGGTTATAATATAATTGGATTTATATGAATCACTCCGTATTAAAATTTTACTATAAACTTACGGTATTTTTAAACCGTCTGTGTTATAATTTAACGTTAATAGAAAATTATTATACAATGTGATCCAAATTCCTACTACATACTGCAGGGTACTTTATATATGAAGTTATTATAAATAACCATGTCCAGAGCTGTACCGTTTCCGTGCTACATCTAAGATCAAATGGAATTAAATTTTCAACTTCGTCTAGTCAATAAACCAAATAATTGTTCAACTCTAAATATTATTTTCCTTGAATGTCGGATAGAAAAAAAGTGCTGGTACATAAGATGTAACGAGAACGGTTAAATTCCATAGACTGTGATGGGCACAAATATGGAATAAAACAGGGATATGGAAACTTACTGTAGGGAAGCTAGAGTAAGAATAACATTAACTGGTTAATTGTAGTGAGCCACATGGTATGTATAGCAAAACCAGATATAACAACAGTTAAGTTTCTTAGACTGCAATGACAGTGGCACGTATGGGGGATGAAAGACGTGCATGGAAGCTTCTTGTTCGAAAACCAGAGGGAAAACTGGGAGAATAACATTATCCATGATTTGAGGGAAGTAGATTATACAGGGGATGATTGGAAGGCAATAGCTCAGGATGGGGATGTATGGAGAGTTTATGTCCGGGCGGCCATGAACCTACGGGTTCGATAGAGCCAGTGAGTTAGTTAGATTGGTAATTGGTGGATTGTACAAGGAAGATGGGAAAATAGACTATTACTCGGATAGATATGTATGGAGACTTTTGGTCCGCGCCGCTGTGTTCTTCCAAGTTCTACAGTGCCAGTGAGTAAGCGAGAGAATAACATTAACCAGATTGGTTAATTGGTAAATTATATAAGGAATACTGGAAAATATTAGCCGAGTATTAGGGTATATGGAGCGATTATGTCCGCCGCCATGTAACTCTATGACTTCTATAGTGCCAGTGCGTTAGCTGGTAAGCTATCATTTTAAATTTATGAATGAGTTGGAGAAAATTATTTTTATATCTCACCTCATAAAGTTACATGTTTTCACGATCCCGGTTTCAAAAGTATATTTTACTTTCATCTTCAGCCAAATTCCAACTATCAAAATTTCGCCGTTAACACCATCTTTTGTATATGTTGGCTGAGTTTGAAGATGGAAGTAAAATTTATTTTGAAATCGGTATCGTGAAAACACTGAACTTTATGAGGTGAGAAATAAAAAACATTTTCTCAAACTCGTTAATAAATTGTAAATACCTCATAGTGTCATACCTCCCACTTCGATTTTGATTATCAAAAGTAATCTAACAAGATGTGTTTTTTTTTCTGAAAAAATCACGAACGACAAAGTCGCGTTATATTTGGAGTAACTATTTAGCGAATAATATATCAGAAGCTAAAAATAATTATAATTTTTAATATTTACCAAATGTGAGGTTATGTATTTCGATCTTACTTCCGGGCGATTTCTAAGCCGGCTATATAGTTATAAATAGCATATATTTACTGTTAAATCTCTTTGGGCTTGAGAAAAATCGATAACAGATGATTGTATGAGAAATAATTGTTAACAATAATGCAGATTCAATATACAACATTTAATAAATTGTTTAGAGGAACAGAACTTTTTTTGGTAATTTTTTAAGTTGTTTTCTTTTGACATTGCTTGCTGTACCACATCGATCGAACATTCTTCAATCGATATCATTGTCAAAGAAGTTAATTTGCGGAGATATATCTCATTACTAACAGGAAGAGGCAAAATTGTCGGTCTATGAGTTAAATAGTTCATTTAAAACCACATTTTCTCGGGAATATTTAATGGCGTACCTTTCAAGAGATCCAACAATACTTTAGATTATATTCAAGTATCAGCGACATCGTATTGAAAATAAGACAGGAATTAATTGGTGACGTCATACGTCAACTTTTTTTATCGGTTGCCTAACATGAAATGGATAATTTGAAATATTCATTGCCATCAGTGAAATGCCGAAACTGTACGCTTCCGGGCACGGGGTCTTTATCAACAGGCTTATCTACTAGTTTTATATACCGAGCGTGCGCTGCTACTCCTAAATAAATGTTAATGTTTTTACCACCAGCCGGCAGCCGTGCGCTGTTATGCTTGCCCGGGAATCCGCTTATCCCAATCTTCCTGACATCATTGAAAGACAAAAATGGTTATTGTGTTATCCGTAGAAAATAAACATATGCTGTAGCGAACTTTTTTGTAGAGTTTTTTGAGATATTCAATTCTGTCTACATTAATTTGGTGTATTTGTTATGATTTAGGCAGCGTAAGCCATTTACGCGTCAAAATAGGCACTTTATTTCATGTTTTTCACTACAAAGAGTGATTTTTTAGGAGTGAAGGGGTTGAATATTACAAGTCTCTTATAGCCTACGTCCATCCCCGGAATATCCTGAACAGTTTTCAAAAAGCCCCATCTCAATCGGATGAACGGAATGGCAGAGAACGCTTTGCCCGGGAATCTACTTACCCGGATCTTCTTGGCATCAATGAAAGACAAAAATGGTTATTGTGAGTTATCCATAAAAGATAAACATCAGCTGTCGCGGACTTTTTTGTAGGGTGTTTTGAGATATTCAACTCTGTGTACATTAATTTGCTGTATTTGTTATGGTTTAGGCAGCGTAAGCCATTTGAGCTTCAAAATAGAGACTCTATTTCACGTTTTTCACTACAAAGGGTGATTCTTTAGGGTTGAAGGGGTTGAATAACACAACTCTCTTATAGCCTATGTTCATCCCGGGAATATTCTGAACATTTTGCAAAAAAAAGTAAAACCCATCACAATCGGATCAATGGTATAGCCACGCATAAAGTACAAACAAACAAACAAACATTTTTATATATTAGATAACCAGAGGTGTGTAATAGAAATTCTGAATCAGTGTAGTACTTACCTTGTATGACTAAGGAAAAACATCTCTTCTTGTTATTCACATTGCTGCAAAGAGCCACGGGATGTGCCATAGCAACAGTATTAACGTTAGTTGCCCTGGACTTCGAAGAAGACGGGGATGCTGTTGGAGAATCATCGTTAACACCGTGAGAACTATTGTTTATTTTCTCTAACTCGCTGCATGCAATAGTTGCTTCTGAAATTTCAAAAATAAAATAGTATCAGAAAATATACACCTTTTGACAGAAAAAAGTTGCCATTGTTTTGAACTTGAATTTTTCCCCTCTGGCTAAGAAACAGCATGTTGGCCACTACAACAATACTTTTGCAGGTTTTTTACACTTGTGTAAAGAATGTTATACCTGAATAAATAATAATGGATAAAATACTTTCATTTTAATTTATAACTCTTAGTCAACTGATTTGGAGCGAACCGTAAATATAATATCAGAACACTAATTTTAGGTTTAAATATAAACTTAATTACATAATTAACCGAGAATGCTCTGTCTTGTTTTTATTTTCCTAGGTCATTAACCGTCGTTGCTCGGGTATTTTTTTTATTCCAACAAACTCCTGTCAAATTTTATTATTAGGGATTCATTTTTCAGATTTTTTCCCACAGTTTACAATGATTTTACATGCTTTATAACGATTACACTGGTCAACATTATTTTGTCTCATGAGTACCAATAGTTGTACTCAATGCAGTTTTTTTATTGTGTTTTCAAATATGTATTTGGAATTTCTCCTTCATCCACAGTTTTTGTTTTATTTCAATTTCAATTAAAGGATTTAAATAATTATTTTTATAACAAACGTTTTTTCGTCAATTTGTCCATTGTAAAATAAAACCAAATGAGCTAACTCAAATGATTTCAACTATGGAAAAGAGATATGAAGGCAAATGGAATCCTAAACATGCTGGCCGATTATTGTTGGACCATCAAGAGGGATGCTCCACAGGCGAAATATAGCAGAAAATCGCAATTTCTTACTTTCTAAGTGAGTCTGAATGTTCGAATATTGTGTAGTTACGAATGTAGAAAATATTAAAGTGTTTGAAATTATAAATTCCTGTCTCTCTGATGGAGAAAAACCGATATAATAATCGAATTCAGGAGAAAAAAATATACCAGAATCACATATTTTTCTTTCTGAGACAAAAAAAAATATTTTTTGTTGTTCAGTGTAATTAACCGAGAATGCTCTGTCTTGTTTTTATTTTCATAGATCATTATCCGTCGTTGTTCGGGTATTTTTTTATTCCAATAAACTCCTGTCAAATTTTATTATTAGGAATTCAGTTTTCAAATTATTTCCCACCATTTACAATGATTTTACATGTTTTATAACGATTATTTGAATTTTTTTTACGATATTGAATTACATAAAGACGTGGAAGTCATATTGATTTTAACGAATAATTTGTTTTCCAGTGCAGCCAACATAGAATCTGTACTAATTAACTTGCACTAAATAAAATCAGCATCATTCTTTCACAAGTTAGAGTACTTAAATTGCGTTAGGTTAGCTTTTAGGTTCGTTGGCAACGGGAGTTCAATTATTGTGTATATGTTGGCTGCATCCCGTGATTCCATAGTGTAAACCGCTTCGCGTCTGTTGGCGCATGCGCTTGGTGTATGGTTGGGACTTTTAAAAAAATTCTTGTCACATGTATCTCCATCTTGTCACCAATCAGCTTAGCGGCCCTAAAAACTATGGATTCACCACTAATCTCGGTCATTTTTTGACATTTTATTTTTCACATCTTCTCACCCACCAAGCCGATGAGAAGTGAACTTGAATTTAAATGACATTGGACCCCGGAAACTATGGATTTGTTGTAAAATATAAGTCAATATTCCCAATTCACAAATTAATAATTAAAATAGCCAACATGTTTCAACAGCGAAGCTGTCATTTTCAATACTAGTCAATATCTAGTCTTGAAAATGATAGCTTCGCTGTTGAAACATGTTGACTATTTTAATTATTAATTGGTGAATTGGGCATATTGACTGTATATTTTAAGATTTTATCACCAAGATCATCATTTGTGTATCAAATATGGATTTGTTATTAATATCAGTATTTTAAATTATTTTTACATATCCACACTTACACGCCTCAATGATTCCGAAAACTCTAGATTCGACATTGATGTAGGTTGTTTTAGACATTTATATCATCCCCTTTTACTCACTAGGATTTGAGATTAAATGACTCACGATTGTTAGCAATCAGTTTTAGTAGCCCGAAGACCATGGATTCAACATTTCTTTTCGCCCAACGTCATCAGGATGTCTTACGACATTCCTGGTATTGGGGTGGAAATATAAATCACTTCTGTGTTAGAGGAGAGTGGAAGGCGGAGTTACTTTTTCCCGATATGTTGGGTGATAAATTAGAATGAAGAGCGTTACACCTATATTTTACCTAAATTCCAGATCATGAGAGAACACAGGAATAATTCCATTTAAGTAAAATTCTTGTGATCTGAGTAGGAATCGAACCCGGGACCTCATGAACTGTAGTAAGAATCTGTGACCACAATACTATGAGACTGGCTATGTATTCAATGCTAATCTCGGACCTACTCACCCCCTCATTCCTCTTAGGGGTGTTAGCGGTCATACTTGGGCTTAAATTATATCTAGACTATTAACTATCAGATTAGGAATAGTGAATATGATGGATAAGACAATATCATTAGTGTTCGATTAATTTGCATGCCACTCCCTCTCATCCCACATCTCGCAGCATCTTTTCCAGATTATAAGTTCATGTGTACTGAGTTTGCCTGAACTTGCTCCAGGTTTTACAGAGTT
The DNA here is from genome assembly GCA_030220185.1 of Diploptera punctata. Taxonomy (NCBI): domain Eukaryota; kingdom Metazoa; phylum Arthropoda; class Insecta; order Blattodea; family Blaberidae; genus Diploptera; species Diploptera punctata. The sequence goes on along the minus strand of JASPKZ010007410.1, from coordinate 130,731 downwards.
ATGATGGAACATTTATCAGTTGTTTTAGATCATTTTTACATGTCTCCCCTTCTCACTCCTCGGTGATTCTAGAGATCGCATGCCTCTTACAAGCACATTTTCCAGATTCTAATTCATACGTTTGGTTAGGGTGAAATTGCTCCAGGCGTTCCAGATTTATGCTGGCTCATACATACATACATACGAACACACATACATATACAAGAGTAAATAATCACTATAGGGAAATACTTTATGATAGCACATATTATTATTATTATTATTATTATTATTTGTATTATTATTATTATTATTATTTGTATTATTATTATTATTATTATTTGTATTATTATTATTATTGCTATTACTGTTGTTATTGTTATTTGTATTATTATTATTGTTATTATTATTATTATTATTATTATTATTATTGGTATTATTGTTATTATTATTATATTATTATTATTATTATTATTGTTATTATTATTCTTATTGGTATTGTTATTATTGTTATTGGTATTGTTATTGTTATTATTATTATTATTATTATTATTATTATTTTCATTTCCGCCACTGTGGTCTCGAGGTAGCGTGCTGCTTTGTCACGCAGCCGGCCTGGGTTTGATCCCCGGTCGGGACAAGTTTCCTTGGTGATGTTTTTTTTTTTGGGAGTTTTTCCCTCACCTGTAAGACAAATGTCAGGAAACTTTAAGGCCCAAACGGTCCCTGAACATAATTTGGCCATCATTATCATCAATAACTTATTCATTAACTTTAAGATCATTTAGTTTAGGATTAAGGCCTCTCCTGGCGCATCATTATCATCATCAACTATCATATATCATCGATGCAGCGATAACTCCATCTTCCAGGCACCCCAACCTCAGAAGTGGGTTACAATAACGCCATGCTAGGAGAGAATACCAGAATGTCGAAATGACAATGTGGTGGTCTTAAATAAAAAAACTTATTTTCATCATTATTTTATTTATATTCTTAATAAATACATCACGCTTCGCTAAATACAGAGCAACAAAAAATAAACTTTTTTTTTGTCTCAGAAAGAAAAATATATGATTCTGATAGTATTTTTTCTCCCGAATTCAAATATGATATCGGTGTTTCTCCATCACGCAAGGATTCCGAGAGACAGGAATTTATAATTTAAAACACTTTAATATTTTCTACGTTAGTAACTACACAATATTCGAACATTCGGACTCACCTAGAAAGTTAAGAAATTACTATTTTCTGCTATATTTCGCCTGTGGAGCATCCCTCTTAATGGTCCAACAATAATTGGCCAGCATATTAGGATTCCATTTGCCTTGATATCACTTTTTCATAGCTGAAACCATTTGACTTAGCTCATTTGGTTTTATTTTGCAATGGACAAATGGACTAGAAAAGTTTATTAAAAACATAATTACTTAAATCCATTAATTGAAATTATCCACCGCTGTGGTCTCGAGGTAGCGTGCTGCCTTGTCACGCAGCGGGCCCGGGTTCGATCCCCTGTAAGACAAATGTCAGGAACACTTTAAGGCCCAAATGATCCCCGAAATCATATCATCATCATTCACCGGTGTGGAAAGCAACGGGAAGCTACCACACCTACAATTCCCTAGTAAAGCTGCAAGCATAGCATGAAAATGCTATTATTGCAATGAAGGACCTGTCTTCGGGCAGAATTAGTGTGAATGGATGGAATTGAATTTGAAGTCCACCGCTGTGGTCTCGAGGTAGCGTGCTGCCTTGTCACGCAGCAGGCCCGGGTTCGATCCCCGGTCGGGACAGTTTTTCTGGGTGAGATTGTTATCGGGGGTTTTCCTCACCTGTAAGACAAATGTCAGGAAAACCTTAAGGCCCAAATGGTCCCCAAAATCATATGGCCATCATCATCATCCTTATCATTATCATCATCGTCATCCTCCACCGGTGTGGAAAGCAACGGGAAGCTACCACACCTACAATTCCCTAGTAAAGCTGCAAAGCATTGCATGAAAACACTATGATTGCAGTGAAGGACCTGCTCTCGGGTAGAATTACTATGGATGGATGGAATTGAAATTGAAATAAAAAACTGGGGGTGATGGAGAAATTCTGAATACATATTTGAAAACACGATAAAAAAACTGCATGAAGTACAACTATTGGTACTCATGAGACAAGAATCATGTTGGCCAGTGATATCTAGGGGTCTGTGGTATCTGTTTCACAGATCTTAGATTCATAACTGCAACATCACTATACTGTAGGTTTTACTTGTTTTCTGGAGCATGAAAGCCTTTAGATTAGTTTAAATATGAAACGTTTGTATTCGTTTATTCTATGTTTTTTTTCTTCTTTTTGTTTACACTGTTTTCCTTCTTGTTTTACCTTTTTGATAACTTTCTGTTATTCTCACACATAGACACAAGGACAAGACACACACCCAGACCCAAGGTGGAGATTAAATATCGCCTACCCTGCCGGGAATCGAACCCGGGTCGCCGGAGTGGAAGGTAGGGACTCTACCGACTACGCCACGGCGACGGACTATGTAGTACTTTATTTCGCAAACAGTTACTATTTGTGTGTAAAATATATTATTTAAAGTAATTTTAATTAAAATCCCACGCCGTAGCCAAAGGATTTAAGGCATCAAGCCTTGGTGCAGAATTACGAGACTTGAGCTAGTTCTTGTACCCAGAAAGATGTGTAAAAATTGAAAATCCGTATACAAATAAATTATTATTAATATTAGTATTGTTATTATTATAATTGTTAATATTAGGGCCTATTACTGTAAAACATGCTCATAGAGGAATCGCATGGGACCATTTTTTTTTTTTCCACATTGGACAAAATTCCGCATTATAATAAACCCAAAACTTATTAATAATCTTACATTATAGAGTACCGTATATGTATTTTTTATATAACTTGGATTAATTGCAGTTCAGCTGCCGTTGGAAAGTGAAGTAGGCCTATAGTATTATGAGCGACTTCGACGGTAACGCGCGAAAAAAAAGTCCCATTTCGCCAGCGTTAAAAATGTCTCTCAGGCGCGTATCCTGAAATTCAAGTATGCAATTTCGGTGTTCGCTCACTAACTACACTTTCGTCCACATTATTTGATTCCCCGCAAATTTCAATCCACAATACATTGTGTCGTCTTTTAAAACTGTCCAGCCAACCTGAAGAATCCTTGAAATAGTTATTCCCTTAGAAATTTAACAAGAGCTAGAGCTTCATTTTGGAGCATCGGTCCGGAAATGTTTGGAGATTTATCTTCAATCACTTTCACTTTTTCGCTTAATGAGAATGATACATACATTTCAGCCATTATTGTGTTTTCTTTATGTAATTGTAATGTTAATGTTTTTTAGTGTATAATGCTATTGTGTTATTACTTAATTGTAATATTATTGTGTTTTCTTTATGTAATTGTAATGTTATTGATTTTTTAGTGTATAATGCTATTTTGTTATTATTTAATTGTAATATTATTGTGTTTTCTTTATGTAATTGTAATGTTATTGATTTTTTGTTGTTTATTTTTCTTTACACTAGTACCAATTATTACTTTATTGTAACGGACTGTCAACAGCACGTACGGCTTACTGCCCGTGCGATATTTGTAAATAATATTGTAAATATCTTACTTTTTGTCTAATAAAATTACTACTATTACTACTATTACTACTACTGCTACTACTACTACTACTACTACTACTACTACTACTACTACTACTACTACTACTACTACTACTACTACTACTACTACTACAACAACATTTCAGCCATCTTTATTCCGTAAATTCAGAACGCTATCTGTGAAAAATTTTACAACGCAATTGTTACTTGCAAGACAGGTAACTGTGTTTCGCATAATGGATGTGCAATGAGGCCGAATCTATACAGGTAGAATGTATACAGTAAAAGCTCCTTATTCGCGGGGGATATGTTCCGCAAATATGCCGCGAATATGGAATGGTAATTTGTATGGGTATATAGGGGATACGTTCCAAGGTTACAGAATAAAGTAAAAATTATCAAAATAAAATAAATTAATGAGGGGTTTTGAACAATTTCTATTAATTATTACTGTCAGGTTTAGGCAAAGACTTAAAGAACTTAGTAATTTTTTCCTGATTTGCCGTTTTTAAAAGGTATTTCAATTAAGATTGATATTCGGCTGTGAATTCTGCGATATAATTTCTTATTTTGTCTTCGGATTTCTTGATTCAGTAACATTGGAACAGCGTGATATAGACGCAAATGACTCACCAACGCGTATAAACGGTCAAGCATTTTTATTTTTACTTAAAGCGGCAACACGATTTTTTTTCCCTTCAGTACTAATTATTCTTTCCTTTTTCTCGACGTTATACACTGGGAACAAAGAACAGGAGACACGTTCATAAATACTGTTTAGATAATTTAAATTTCTTATGTTCCGTTATTAATGATAAAATGCATTTTTCTTTCCCGTTAATACGTACGTAATATTCTACCCCAACAGTCAAGGTTATGGATTTAAATCCGTCGAAGGTCATAAATTATTTCAATAAAATCTTACAAAGGCAGAATGATTTATGAGAGATTATGATTCTCAAAATCAGAAGTATTCCCTCAAAATGTGAGATTGGTTTCAAAATCTACTGTGAAATATTCATAAGTAATGCCACGAGTGATTTCCAATTTATCTACAGAATTTGGAAATCAAGAGTGACATTTGTCAGGACTATTTAACGAATAAAATTAACGATTAACAAATCATTATTTAAATATAGTTGTTTTAAAATATTTATATATTTAATGTAAACGGCAATGTTTGAAAACAAATGAGAAACGATTCACACGCTTCATTTGCTTCTTTTGTTCATCACTGCAACCAGATCACATTATTTATTGCCAAAGGAACGCAATATTGTAAGAATGCACTCTAGTGGAGAAAAAATGAAACACATCAAACTGTATATTAATTCATTTCTGATGTCCTATGATGTAAATATGACAACTGTATTTGTCTGGGAAAAAAATATATTTAAGAAAGCGCAAAGAGTGGTTTCTTTTTTTGGTGGTATAATCAATTGCTACAAATATTTTTATATTAACTCCCGCATGCGGTATGTGTTGACATTCATGCACTATATATATATATATATATATATATACACAATCTGGTAGCCGTATTTCTTGGTGGGTCAGTCACTGCAAAATAATGCTATGACCTATTCAGAATGTTAAAAAGGAGGTGCTTTCTTTATTATGATACACTTTAGTTGGTAAATTCTAGGCGAAACACGGTTGTGATTGGTTGTAAATAAAAAATCATTGAAATGTGATTGGTCATTGTCTCCCATTTGGCAAGAGTTAAATAGTCAAAATAAATCTTAAACAAGCTAATGTTAAAATAAAAAATAAATGGGCTAAACATCTCGTATATCAAGAAAGATATTCATTTTCAGAATGGTCACCAATATATAATTTCTAAACAGGCATACCAATTTAAATTATATTATTCTCATGGGTTTTTAATGAAACATATAAATGTATTGGTCTAAAGATCGTTAGGAAGGGCCAGCTTCTTGTGAATTCCCATCGACATGCTATATTATAATGTAGAAACATTCAAGTTATACAATTTTAATTCGACTAAAATTACACTATAATAATAATAATAATAATGATAATGATAATGATAATGTTAATAGTAATAATAATGATAATGATAATAATAATAGTAATAATAATAATAATGATAATAATAATAGTAATAATAATGATAATGATGATGATAATAATAATAGTAATAATAATGATAATGATGATTATAATGATAATAATCATAAAAATAATAAAAATAATATCAATAATAATGTTTTATTTATTCTGGCAGAGTTAATACCATAAGGCCTTCTCTTCCACTCAACCAGCACAAATACAAATAAATATTTGACAATAAAGATATACGCTATACTAATTATATAGAATTAAATATATATTAAATGTTGCAATGTAAATTTAATATGCAAACAACATTTTATACGATACTACTACTACTACTACTATTAATAATAATAATAATAATAATAATAATAATAATAATAATAATAATAATAATAATGATGATGAAAATGAAAATAATGAAAATAATAATACTAATAATAATAATACTAATAATAATAATGATAATGATAATAATAATAATGATGATGATAATAATGATAATGATGATATTAATGATAATGATGATATTAATGATAATGATGAATTTAATGATAATGATGATAATAATGATAATGATAATTATGATAATAATAATAATGATAATTATGATAATAATAATAATGATAATTATAGTAATAATAATAATAATGATAATTATAGTAATAATAATAATAATAATAATAGTATAAATACGATAGATTATACGTGAAACACCAAATAATATATGTATTATGTACCTTACACTGGGTAATGATGAAGTCGAGGTTAGAGCAGATATAAATTTAGATTTCTTTTAAAAGATGCCAATGTCCAGCAGCCCCCTATAAGAATAATTCAAACTAACCATAAAGAGTAATCTCGTTTTACATAAGACTACTATTCTATATACGTAAATACGTAGAGGCACACCGTAGCATAGTTCGTTAAGGCAATACGCAATAAGCCTGAAGCACGCGGGTTCGAGATATTATATTTTTGTAACAGGCCTACCTTCTGACCGCACTATGACCCTGGTTTCCATTCAGCCTCTAACAAAAATTAGTATCTGGGTGTAATAGAGTGGATATCGGGCAGGGCTGACAACCCTTCTATATTACGTTCCTGTTGTCTACGAGTAGAAAGCCGAGAACTTTTAACTTCTACCACTCCAGGGGCCTACCTATTATGAATACGTTATTAGTAGTATTATGTCTCGTTTGCCCAGGATGATATCAAACACTATGCTGGATGGAAGGAGAAAAGTTGGGAGGCCTATGGTTGGACGACGTAGAGGCGGATCTCTGGAAGATTGGCATAACGAACTGTAGAAATAAAGCCATTGATAGAAGAACATGGATGGTTGTTATGAGGGAGGCTAAGGACCGTCACACCAATGATAATGATTAATTATTAGTATTAATTTCCATTATAATATATACCTTTGAAGGTGAGACTTGCGTATCAAATGACCAGGCGGAAAAATGATCGAATTGAGTCAAGGACACGGAAATGCTTTATTAAGTTCTGAATAAGTCCACTGCTGTGGTCTCTAGGTAGCGTGCTACCTTGTCACGCAGCGGGCCCGGGTTCGATTCCCGCTCGGGACAAGTTTCCTGGGTGATGTTTTATTCGGGTTTTATCTTCACCTGTAAGACAAATGTCAGGATACTTTAAGACCCAAACGGTCCCCGAACATCATCTGGCCATCATTATCATCAATATCATATTCACCTCATTAGATTAAGTTTAGGTTTAAGGCCTCTCCTTGCACATCAATACCCATCGTATCATTGAGGCAGCGTAACCCCGCCTTCCAGGCGCCCCAACCTCAGAAGTGGGTTACAATACGCCAATTCCAGGAGAGAATACTGAAATGTCGAGTGACAAACAGGTGGCGTTGAAAAAAAAGAAAAGTTCTCAGTAATGTTTGTGATTGTCATATACAGTGATCGGGTGAGCTCAGATACCTGGGAATTTTGTTAGGCAAAAATTATAATTTTATTAGAGATTTATACATGCCACATATCTCTGTAATGCGATATTAATATGGCTTTTAACTTTATCCATAAAAAATCCCCATTTGCTTTATACATGTTAATAAAACTTGATATTAATGAACTAAATAAGTTTATTTATAAGCCTATACAGGCCCTTGTAATTAAGTAAATGTTAAAAGGAAAAGAGGTTTAGTTGAATTAAGCTATTATAGATTAGTTAGAGTCCACCGCTGTGGTCTCGGGGTAGCGTGCTGCCTTATCACGCAGCGGGCCAGGGTTCGATCCCCGGTCGGGACAGTTTTTCTGGGTGAAGTTTTTATCGGGGTTTTTCCTGAGCAGTAAGGCAAATGTCAGGAAAACTTTAAGGCCCAAACGGTCCCCGAAATCATATGGCCATCGCTATCATCATCATCATCATATCATCGAGGCAACGTAACCCCGCCTTCCAGGCGAACCCCAACCTCAGAAGTGAGTTACAAATACGCCATGCCAGGAGAGAAACCAGGAATGTCGAAAGACAAACCTGGGGCATTTGAAAAAAAAAATATTAGTTAAGAAATACAGTGAGTTTCACTCGACACTAGCGTGAACACTGCGTGGGCAGCGCGAGTTGATGACTCAATGCTTGCAGTCACTTTTCCTGCTATCGGCCGCAGGTCGAGTGAAACTCAATATATATGTCTAAACAAATATGAACCCATAAGCGTTTTTCACAACCACATATTTTCAACACCTGTGGTTCGCAAGACCAAACTATTTTTAAATAATTGTAAAAAATGTTATATCGATGGTGGGCAATGAAAACCTCGTAACTCCATTTTGGTAAATTTTACAGGAGAAAAAAATAACTGTTTTAATTATTATGAAAATTGATAAGCAATAGTTTCCACATATTTTACTACAGAATACTAGTCAAGTTATTAATAAATATGAAGTCCGTGTTCTCAACAGGTTATGCATCACATATTTCTGTGCTGGTTACTGGAGTTACGTGGTTTTCAATGACTGATGGAGTTACGAGGTTTTCATTGCCTACTGTCGATATATATCACAGTAAAACATTTAAAATAGTATGACATGTTAGTAAAGACGGAAAAAGTACGTAGAACAACATAATTACAAGAATATAGTATGAAAAATCAAGTGGAAATTAATGTAAAGTTGAGCCCTATTTTTAACTGTCATGAGATATTGGGAAGGGTGATATGAAATAAATGAATTAATGACAAATTAAATGGCATGGAGGTGAAAAGGGGAGTGCAGTGTGTTCATGGGATGAAATTCGGCATTTTCCTCACCAGAAAAATTATATTTGTCCTGGATCCAAGCCTCGAACCTCGGACTTAGTGGGAAGATAAATTCGAGAACGCTAATTTCTTTATATGGGAAGCTAAAACTGCCCGTTTCATGTAACTGAGAGGTGTGTCACGTTAAAGAACTCTAATATGTTTGATTCATATGTCTATTCCTTTTAAACATTCCAGATGTATGAGCTTATCTCATGCATAACTATTAATCTGAAGCATAAACAGGCAAACTTAAACCTAAGAGAGACGAACAAACCAATTAAACTAATTTAGGGGCTATGTCTACATAATATTTAATAAGTATTTATTTTCCAAGCTTTTATGGTGTTATTTGTTAGTCACTTAGAGTATTCAATGGGGCTACTCAATTTTTTAAATACTCACTTCTTTTCCTAGTACTTCGTCTGGTAGGTTGTATAGATTCGGGTATAACTTTCTTCGTCGAAATTGGAGGTCTATATAAAAAATCATTAGACGTTTCGTTGCGCTTTCTTCTACCCTGACGTTTCTTTCCGACCATATTATCACTACAGTGCAAATTTATAAATATACGATTATTTACACACTATTAACACGACACTGAACAGAGATGTAGAGGAGTTCACGTTTCTGTTATATTGTCACCTTCGTATAGGCAAGATTTGAAGAAAGACTGCATTTATAACCTACGAAATCCAAGAACCCCCCTTTCCTAAACGAAAACTGAATAACCAATAGGAAGCTAAATTGTGACTTTTTATTTTTTAAATGACTGACTCAATAATGGATAATAGAACATGTTGCCATTGTCGTAGAATTTAACACCGGCACGCGACAAAAAAAAAACTCCAACTCAATGATATTAATTATCAATAACGTTGCCGCACTTACAATCTTGCTGCATGTAGCAGTCAGGAATTCTTATACGAATTTCTACCGGTAACCTTGTATTCAAACAATTATTCATATTAAAACAGAAAATGTTAATCTCTGAGAGTATAATTTGCTTTGCTTTTAAATATTTGTAAAACAGAGTTACCAACACTACAATAAATAGCAAAACTGGGAAAGAATATAGCAGTATCGTATTAAATAGACTGTAAAGAAATTAAATGTCCTGAAGTTAATAGTAAAATAACACAATATTTATAAGCACATTTTCTTAATTTTGATATTTGATAGCCAATTGCATTTCCTTTAAGCTCAAATCTAGAATATTTCATTTCAAAATATAAATTTACCTCATCCCTGGTTTTCTTTCTTCTATGTTAACTAGATTTCCACTATTATATTGTATTATCATTTCGACTTTTGCCAAGAAAGAAGTAATGTTTCTAACGTATTTTTGTAATTTTTGGCATTAATGTGACGTAATATATTCTTCTGTGTATTATAGATTACTAAAACTAATAATTTTCAAGATTATTCCAGTTCATACTTCAAATCTGTGTGTTCCTTATATTTTAAATATTGTATGATGTTTCTTGAAATATTTTTACGTAACTTAATCATGATTTTAAAACATATGATATAGCAAGCACATACTCCAACAAGTTAAAGAGAGTGCTTTATAAGCACTCAAAAAGCAGTAACATACTGTGTACGTAATCTGGATAACACTGGTCAACATGATTTTTGTCTCATGAGTACCGATAGTTTTTTATCGTGTTTTCAAGTATGTATTCGGAATTTCTCCATCACCCACAGTTTTTTTTATTTCAATTAATGAATTTAAATAATTATTTTTTTAATAAACTTTTTTCGTCCATTTGTCCATTATAAAATAAAACCAAATGAGCTAACTCAGGATATTTCAGCTATGGAAAAGAGATATCAAGGCAAATGGAATCCTATTATGCTGGCCGATTATTGTTGTACCATCAAGAAAGATGCACCACAAGCGAAATATAGCAGAAAATCGTCATTTCTTACTTTCTAGGTGAATCCGAATGTTCGAATATTGTGTAGTTACGAATGTAGAAAATATTAAAGTGTTTGAAATTATAAATGCCTGTTCTCTCGGAAACCTTGCGTGATGGAGAAACCCCGATATCATATTTGAATTCAGGAGAAAAATACTATCAGAATCACATATTTTTCTTTCTAATACAAAAAAGTTTATTTTTTGTTGCTCAATGTTATTAGTAATTTAAAAGAGTAAAGGAAGACTTCACATAGTGATGATCGATGAAAATCTAGCCATTACTGAAAACACTGTACAACTACACTCTCCAGCAACAAAATCATTGTAAAATAATATAGCTACATAAAGTAAAAAAATAGCTAAATAAAGTAAAAAAATAGCTAAATAAAGAATAACGACAGAGAAAAGATTAACGTTTCTTATTAGGCGTAAAGTTGCCCCAAATGTATTTCACAATTGATATCGCTAATTACATAGGCATATATGGTTACACGTAGAAATTCATTATATAATGTAAATGGACAGCTAATGACAAATGAGGGAAATTTTTGAGGAAGTGGCTGAATTCAAATACCTAGGAACAATAATCACAAATAGGAATGAGATGCACAAAGAAATTAAACATAGGCTCAATTCTGGAAATGCGTGCTATTATGCAATGCAGAGACTCTTGATGTCCCAACTCCTTTCAAAAAACGTTAAACTGAAAATATATAAAACTATTATTCTACCAGTTATATTATATGGGTGCGAAACATGGACTCTTACTTTAAGGGAGGAGAGGAGATTACAAGTATTTGAGAATAAAAGTACTTAGGAAAATTGTTGGACCAAAGGGAGATGAACAGACAGGTGAATGGAGAAGACTACATAACAATGAACTACATGGTCTTTATAGGAAGCCAGATATAATAAGAACAGTTAAGTATCGTAGACTGCGATGGGCAGGACATGTTGCACATATGGGGAATGAAAGACGTGCATGGAAGCTTCTTGTAGGAGAGCCAGAGGAAAAACGCCCAGTTGGTAGACCAAGAATGAGGTGGGAGAATAACATTAACTATGATTTGAGGGAAGTAGATTATACAGGGAATGATTGGAAAGCATTAGCTCAGGCTAGGGATGTATGGAGAGCTTATGTCCGCGCGGCCATGAACCTACGGGTTCGATAGGCATAATAATAACAATAATAATATCAACTCGTGTCCAACTCAGGATTTTGTCGAGGGATGAGATGAGAGGAAGCCCTCTATATAGAGATCTGTGAATGACAAGGGTGCCAGCCGATCACGCCTGACGCATCATCATGGGGACGGATGAAAGAAATGATACGAAATGGATGAGATGAGTATGGAGGAATGGTCGAATGAAATTGTGGCAGGGGAAACCGGAAGAAAATCCTGAGAAACCTGCTCAAGCTCCGCTTTGTCCACCACGAACATAGACCTAATACCTTTGTTAATTTGTTTCACAAAGTACGATGTAAATTTTATTAAACTTTAGATATGGCATAATTACTAATCTATTTTATAACTAGTTTGTGGTAATCAATTTAACATTTCAGCTTTATGAAAACTGAAAGTTTACCAAAACAAGTTATTTTTTCAGGGCATAAAATTATTGGCGTGGGTCCTTCGGAAGGGAGGTGAAGATGTGGAAGTGTTGATCTTGACGTTTCGCCAGAGACTGGAGGGTTGTCTCTGGCGAAACGTCGGGGAACTACAATCCTCACGACCACGGCCTACAACCCGAAAATCTTCAAGATCATTATAGCAACTCTGGCCGTGAAAGTCTACGTCAATACATGTGAACGTGTGTGTTTATAATGTAGATCTACAGCGTGTAAAAGAATTTCAGATATGTAATAAGAGGTCACCAACTTACTGGCACTATCGAGGTTCATGGCCGCGCGCACACAAGCTCTCCATACATCGCTATCCTAAGCTAATGTTTTTTAATGATCCTCTGTATAATTTGCATTCCTCAAGTCATGGATGATATTATTCTACCTTCTCGTTCTTGGTCTACCTACTGGCGCTTTTTCTTTGGGTTTTATACAATGAATTTTCATGCCCCTCTATTATTCCCCGTTCGTGTCCATTTTCCTGCCCATTGCAGTCTACCAGGCTTAATTGTTCTTATTGAAATAAAAAGTCTTTAAGAAAAAATCAGAATGTTCTTGTTCAATGATCTGAATTGTTACAGAACTTCGTTGAACAAAATACTATTCCTATCCATGAAGTTTAATTTTGTTTTTGCAACTATATTTTGAATTGTTCACCGCTGTGGTCTCGAGGTGGTGGCTGCCTTGTCACGCAACGAGCCCGGGTTCGATTCCCAGCCGGACAAGCTTCCTGAACGAGGTTTTTTTCCGGGGTTTTTCCTCACTTATAAGACAAGCTTCCTGGGTGAGGTATTTTTCCTCACCTGTAAGGCAAATGTCAGGCAGCTTTGAGGTCTAAAAGGTCCCAAAACATAATCTGGCTATCATCATCATCCCACGGTGTGGAAAGTAACGGGAAGCGTTCTAGGTGTTGTTTCTATACACGCTGTATGAGCTGAGCGGATGTCTCACGGCATTGCCTTATTTCTTCAGAAGTTAAGGAAGGATTGCATTATATTGCACTATTATAATTATATTATACTACATTGTTTTATTTTTGTGCACTTAATAACTCACTGTCTCTATCGAACTCTTTGGTTCTTGGCCGCGTAGACATAAGTCTTCCAAACATCCCTATCCTGAGCTAATATTTTTCCAATTATCCCCCGTATAATCTACTTCCCTCAGTTAAAAACATTCGCCCACCGCATTCTTGTCATGCCTACTGGGCACTTTCCCTCTGGTTTTCCTGCAAGGAACTTCCATGCCACTCTTTGATTCCCCATTCGTGCGAAATGTCCTGCCCATCATAGTCTACGAGACTTAACTCTTTGTTATATCTGGCTTCCATAAATGTCATATAGTTCATTATTATTTAGTCTTCTCCATTCACATGTATGTTCATCTCTCTTTGGTCCAAATTATTTCCTAAGGACTTTATTCTCAAATATTCGTAACATTTTCTTTTTCCTTAAAGTAACAGTCCATATAATATAACTGAGGGAAAATAACAGTTTTATATATTTTCAGGTCCACCGCTATGGTCTCGAGGTAGCGTGCTGCCTTGTCACGCAGCGGACCCAAGTTCGATCCCAGGTCGGGGCAGTTTTTCTGCGTGAGGTTTTTATCGGGGTTTTTCCTCACCTGTAAGACAAATGTCAGGAAAACTTAAAGCCCAAACAGTCCCCGAAATAATATGATCATTATCATCATCATCCTTCACCGGTGTGGAAAGCAACGGGAAGCTACCACACCTACAATTCCCTAGTAAAGCTGCAAAGCATAGCATGAAAATGCTATTATTGCAGTGAAGGACCTGCCCTCGGGCAGAATTACTATGGATGGATGGATATATTTTCAGTTTAATATATTTGGGAGAAGTTGGGACAAGAATTCCTGTAATGCATAATAGCATGTATTTCCAGAATTGAGCCTATGTTTAATTTCTTTCAGCACCTAATTCTTGATGTAGCCTAAGTATTGTTTCTAGGTATTTTAATTCAGCCAATTTTTCAAAATTTTCCTCATTTTTCATTAACTGTCCTTTTTCCTTTATATACAGTTAATATATTTCTATGTGCGACCATATATTTAGTTTGATTGACGTTTACTTCCAGTCCTAATTTATTAGTGTTACTCAACATGTGTGCATGTTAGTCCTTAGTATACTCTCGCCTAATAATACTGCATCGTCAGCATAAACTGAAGCTTATAACATTAAGCGCGTGTCGGTATTGTTCCTATACACTCCTTATGAACTTGGCAGGTGTCCGTCTCGCTGTATTGCCTTTGATATTTTGCGGTTAAGAAAGCACTTAATTAAATTGCACTATTATAAACTGCATTGTTTTATTTTTGGTTCTTATTGAGAGCCGAATTTTCATCGTTCGTAACACCTGTCTAAAGAAGCCGTTTCTATTTTCAGACATATTTTAGATGCAAAGAAATAACTATTTTCATTACTAACTCTGGGTAGCCAATATTTAGAAGAAAAAATGCAAAAAGTAAAATTATGGAGTATCGTACATTTCTATCGTAAGTGTTTGAGTCGAGTCATGTTCATAGCGAAGGGGTTTAGGGTCTGACAAACGTCCGAAATAAAAATATACAAGTACACATCAACCGATTTATTGCAACTTCCTCTTAGAACATGACCTTCACTTAAAGATCTTATTGTAAGAGGTAGTTAAAACTCATGGTGTAAATATCCCCGAGTAAGCTGTTGATGCTATTATTTTATAGTATTATGGTATATTATTTTTTAATATTATATTTATATACTACTAGCTAATACCCGGCGTGTGCTGCTACGCCTAAATAAATGAAAATTAATGTGATTTTATGTTTAGTTGAATAAGTAAAAGGAAAAATAATTATAAATTTATATTTTTTAGATACCCCATGCTGATTACCCGGCGTTGCCCAGGAATCTACTTATCCCGATCTTCTTGACATAAATCAGCTGAAATACGAAAATTAATGTGTTTTATGTTTAGTTAAATAAGTACGAGGAAAAATTTATATCGTAATTATTTTTAGATACCCCGTGCTGTTTACCCGGCGTTGTCCGGGAATCTACTCATCCCGATCTTCTTGGCATAAATGAGCTGAAAGACAAAAATTAATGTACTTCTTATGATTAGTTAAATAAGTAAAATGAAAAATAATTATAAATGTATATCGTAATTATTTTAAGATTCCCCGTGCTGATTACCCGGTGTTGCCCGGGAATCTACTTATCTCGATCTTCTTGGCATAAATGAGCTAAAAGACAAAATTCGTTATTGTGAGTTATCCGTAAAAGAATACCCGCCATGTGCTGCTATGCTTGCACATGAATCTACGTACTTGTCTCGATCTTCTTGGCATCAATGAAAGACAAAAATGGTTATTGTGAGTTATCCGTAAGAGATAAACATATGCTGTAGCGGACTTTTTTGTAGAGCTTTTTGAGATATTCAATTCTGTGTACATTAATTTTGTGTATTTGTTATGGTTTAGGCAGCGTAAGCCATTTAAGCGTCCAAAGAGCTACTTTTTTTCACGTTTTCCACTACACAGGGCTATTTTTAAGGGTGTAGGAGTTGAGTATCACAACTCTCTTATACCCTATGTTCATCCCGGGAATCTCCTGAACATTTTGCAAAAAGCCCCATCACAATCGGATCAACGGTATGGCCGCGCATAAAGTACGAACAAACAAACATTCATTTTTATATATTAGATTAGGAACTTCCTCCATTTCTTATTTATTAAAGACAAAATATTATATATGTGCCTACCTAATCATACGTTTGCGCTTTTTTCCAAGGTGTCGATATAATGTATCCTTTATTTGCCGGTACAATTTCATTACGCCCAGAATTTATGCTCCATACATTGCGCATGCGAATACTACAATGCTTATTTAATCTACCGTCATCTTCTTCATTTCAAGGTTTAGGCGATTCGCCTGTTTCGAATTCACAATTATTCCTTCATCACTTCCTAGATCTTCCTATATCCCTTAATCCCTTTGGTTTATAATGATATGCTATCTTGGGCAATCTTGTTTCTTCCACTCTCTGAACATGCTCTTCCCATTAAAATTGTAATTATGAGTCGATCGCGGTGTTCTACTGGATACATTCCTTGCCTATAGTCTGAGGTCGCAGGTTCAAACCTGGCCGTGGTCGATGGATTTTTTAAGGGTAGCCATGGGTTAATTTTGAGTGAAAATTGATCAAAACACACGTTTTGTGTTTTCTCTCTCATAATATTCTCCTACGCTTTCTCATCATCATCATCATCATCATCATCTTCTTCAAGGTATGGGCCTGTTGGTCCGTTCCGCTCGCCGGCGCACTACATGCCGCAGGCGCAGGTCGTCCTTCCAACGACGTTTTGGTCTTCCTACATTTCTTCGGCCTAGAGGCCTATAATGAAGCAGCTGTTTTGATAAACGATTATTTGGCATTCTTTGTATATGTTTAAACCAATTACGTTTATTTGTGTGTATTTTCTCGTTTATATTATAGATTTCTAGTTCATCTCTGATATCTTGACTTCTCTTTTGATCTCTTAGAGATATACCTCCAACTGATCTGAGAAATCTCATTTCTATTGTCTCAATTCTATTTTTATCAGAGATCGTTAAAGGCTCTCAGACCCGTATGTTAATGTTGGAACGGCTACTGTTTTGTAAAATTTTAATTGAGTTTCCCTTGTGGTCTTATTTCTCAAATATGTTCTTATTGAACCACATATCTGTTGAAATTTCCCTAATTTCTTCTCCATGTCCAAATTTTTCTGGTACGAAATCATGCATCCCAGATAATTGAAACAAGTTACTTGTTCAATTATGTTTGCTCCAATTACAATTTTTGTCCTTTTATGCTACGCTTCTTGTTCAAGAAAATATATAACTTTTCGCTATTTCGTCATTATTAAAGCCCTGGTGGCCTTTTTTTAAACTCCCGCAGAACTAGTGGAAAAAAATATACCAATATATCAAATATTGGCACCAGATGTATTATTAGAGAGAGGAACAAAGTGAAGACCCAAAATGGTAATGAGAGTCTCTACCATATGGTTTGGCACAAATATCCAAAATAAATATTTGTTTCAACATAGAAATTGGAACTGTATGTTATTAAAGCAGTCAGAAGCATGAAAACCTTTGTAGCCCTTTTTCTCAAAGTCTATTTTTCAAGCGCATGCCCATTTTAAAAAAAGTTCCTTGCACTGCAATTTTTGCCTTATTCAACTGATATTTTCAGCACTTATCTGTAAGAATACAAAGAACTAAAATTGCGTTGGATTTTAATCGCACTTAAAATCCTCATGAGTTATGATTTTTTTATATTGTAATATTTGTCTCGATTTCCGCCAACATGAAAAATCAGTTAAAAACATTTTTTCCTAAAAGTATTAACAGCACAGAAAAATCCAATGCAAATTTAGAAACAATGAGTATAACGAATATCCTGACAAAATACTGGAACAAAATATTGAAAATTGTACTGCAAGGAATTTTTATAATTAATTAAAATAAAAAAAAGAGAAAAAAATGTAACTTGCGAACTAATATAACATATCACTTGAAATTTATCATAAGTAATGCCACGAGTGATTTCCAAATTATCGATAAATTCACGACTCACGAAGTGAGGAGTGAATTTATCTAGAGAATTTGGAAATCAAGAGTGGCATTTGTTAGGACTATTTAACGAATAAAATTAAGCTGTTTACTCACAAATCATTATTTAACTGTAGTTATTTCAAAATATTTATATATTTAATGCAAACGGCGATGTTTGAAAACAAATGAGAAACGATAGGTACGCTTCTACTGCTTCTTTTGTTTATCACTGCAACCAGATCATACTATTTATTGCCAAAGGAACGCAATATTGTAAGAATGCTCTCTAGTGGAGAAAAAATGAAACACATCAATCTGTATATTAATTCATTTTTGATGTCGTATGATGTAAATATGACAATTATATTTTTCTCGATTATTACCTGGGAAAAAATACATTTAAGAAAGTGCAAACAGTGGTTTCTTTTTTTGGTGGTATAATCAATTGCTACAAATGTTGACATGTAAGCACTATTATATACAATCTGGTAGCCGTATTTGTTATAGGCTCAGTCACTGCAAAATAACGGTCAGACCTGTTCAGAATATTAAAAAGGAGGAGCTTTGTTTAATATATGATAATCCTAACACTGATAAATATTTCGTGAAACACGACTCTGATTGGTTGTAAAACAGAAATAATTGAAACGTGATTGGTCATTGACTCCCATTTTGGGGCATGAGTTAAATAGTCATAAATATTAATCATACATGTAAACATCTGTGGTAAAAATTAGAAAGAAATATATGTATTAGTTTCGGAATTTCAAAATTCACTCATGGCTACCCTTAAATAAAGAAAAATCCAAGGGACAAGTCCTCCGGAAGGGACTTTAATCCGTCCGTCCCGAGTCTGAACATCTTCAGGCTCGTAACAGAACCACAAGCCTGAATAAAAACGCCTCTGTTCAAAATTTTCCCAACGTTCCCGTCCCAGTAATACCTTAGTTTCCTAGATGTCACCATGAGGCGGAACGCTGACCCCGGGCCACTCAATGACATAAATAGGAAAATAAATCTAACTAAATTAATATGGTTGAATTTTCCCCCTACAGGGGTAGAACTCCTAAGTCTCATTGTGAGGGACAAGGGCATGCAACTACTACTAATATTGTGATTATATATTTTAAGTTTACCCAAAAAAATGAAGACATCTTAGAAGAATTACACATGGAACGTTTAGAAAACAAAATTTCTGATTGTAAGTCAAGATGGATGCAACATGTTCATCGAATGGAAGATCACAGGATACCCAAACAAATGTTAAGATATCAACCTGCAGAAAGAAGAAGACCAGGACGTCCAATCAAAAGACTTCTAGATGATGTTTCTCTTGAGGCCCAAACAGGTCAACAGATGGTCTACATTAGTGAATGTACTATGATGATGATGATGAAGATTATCCCATGTACACTTAGCGACAAAAAGAATGGGCCGACTCTTGATATCGAATATTTCAAGTTCTAACGCGCGATTCACACGAGTAAACTAATAGAACAGTAGAGCTACAATACGTTTCCCTTTTTCCTTCAAGAACATTCTTTATAAACACAACAAAGAAGCGAAAGCTTAGCTCAGTGCTTAGTGGCTCAATTCGTATGCAAGAGGTTACAGGTTCGATTCCCGGTGAGGTAAGTTTTTTAATTGTTAAAATGCTTTCTATTTTATTCCGTATGTCCATTCTTAAAGAAAAAAGTACTAACTATTTGGAAGTATTACTATTTTTATTATTAGTATTATTTATTTATCTTTTATAAACAGGTTTGCAGTGTAATAAATCAGCTTCCTATGCCCAAAGCTTTTAAAAATTTTATCTTCTTTTCTTGGGTACATTTTGAGTTAATTTTGAATCCCAGGTAATTACATAATTTGATACATCTCATCATTATTATTATTATTATTATTATTATTAATTTTATTATTATTATTATGGATCATGGATAATAATAATAATAATAATAATAATAATAATAATAATAATAATAATAATTTTTATTATTCCGGCTTTTACAATGAATATACATTTTTCCGGTACCCATGTTCACAGATAACTACACATTTGTTTCAACACATTTTTCCATTCCTGTCTGTTCATGCATATATCTTCTTCTATTTCCCATTTCCCTCTTAGCTTCATTGATTCCCTGAATCCACGTAATAGTTGGTCTACCCTTCTTTTTCCTTCCCTGTGGTTCCCAATCCATGATAATCTTAGGTAGTCTTCCTTCTTCCATTCTTCTAATGTGTCCGTACCAATTTAATTGTTTCTTCTTTATAAAATCTAATATTGAATATTGTACCTGCATTTTTTTCTTTTATATATGAATTTCTGATTTTATTTTCCTGGATATTCTTGCAGCGCGTCTCTAGTAGTCCATTTCAGTGGCGAGCAATTTTTTTTTTTTTCATTTGTGCATTTAAAGCCCACACATCAGCTCCATAGGTAATAAGGCTTCTGATTATTGTATTAAAAATAGATTTTTTTTTGTTTCTTTGAAGATACATTTGTCCCATACTATTCCATTTAGGGCAGATATAGCATACTTTCCTATATTGATCCTGTTTCTTATCTCTGTTTCTTGTTTTCCATCTTTGGTAATTTTAATTCCCAAATACATTCTTCAGCGTGTTTAATTGTCCCTAAATCTTCTTCTAGTATTAAATCTTGAGGAAGATCCCCTATTGTCATATATCTAGATTTATCCATATTGATCTTTAAACCCCATAAACTATATTCTTGTATTAATTTTCTAGTGAGGTATTCTACATCTTCATATTCTTGAGCCAATATCAATTGGTCATCTGCAAACTGGAGTGTATATATTGTTGAATTATCATCTGGTGGTATTCACATCGGTTTACATTTCTATTTCCATTCTTCAATAGCTTTTTCATAAGTAATGCCACGAGTGATTTCCAAATTATCGATAAATTCACGACTCACGAAGTGAGGAGTGAATTTATCTAGAGAATTTGGAAATCAAGAGTGGCATTTGTTAGGACTATTTAACGAGTAAAATTAAGCTGTTTACTCACAAATCATTATTTAACTGTAGTTATTTCAAAATATTTATATATTTAATGCAAACGGCGATGTTTGAAAACAAATGAGAAACGATAGGTACGCTTCTACTGCTTCTTTTGTTTATCACTGCAACCAGATCATACTATTTATTGCCAAAGGAACGCAATATTGTAAGAATGCTCTCTAGTGGAGAAAAAATGAAACATCAATCTGTATATTAATTCATTTCTGATGTCGTATGATGTAAATATTACAATTATATTTTTCTGGATTATTACCTGGGAAAAAATACATTTAAGAAAGTCAAACAGTGGTTTCTTTTTTTTGGTGGTATAATAAATTGCTACAAATGTTGACATGTATGCACTATATATACAATCTGGTAGCCGTATTTCTTATAGGCTGTCACTGCAAAATAACGGTCAGACCTGTTCAGAATATTAAAAACGAGGAGCTTTGTTTAATATATGGTAATTATAACACTGATAAATATTTCGTGAAACACGACTCTGATTGGTTGTAAAACAGAAATCATTGAAACGTGATTGGTCATTGACTCCCATTTGGGGCATGAGTTAAATAGTCAGTATAAATCTTATATAATGTTGGAGTTATACAGCATCCCTGTCGTAATCCTTTTATTTGTTTGAAAACCTTTAGAAAAGTACTTTCCCATTTTTACTTGCACATTACTAATTAATAATAATAATAATAATAATAATAATATTATTATTATTACTATTATTACTATTATTACTATTATCATTATTATCATTATTATTGTTATTATTATTATTATTTTTATTATTACTATTATTATTATTATTACTATATTATTATTATTATTTATTATTATTATTATTATTATTATCTATATTATTACTATTATTATTATTACTATTATTATTATTATTATTATTATTACTATTATTATTATTACTATTATTATTATTACTATTATTATTATTACTATTACTATTATTATTACTATTACTATTATTATTACTATTACAATTATTATTACTATTACTATTATTATTACTAATACTATTATTATTACTATTACTATTATTATTACTATTATTATTATTACTATTACTATTATTACTATTATTATTATTACTATTATTATTATTACTATTACTATTATTATTATTACTATTACTATTATTACTATTACTATTATTATTATTGTTATTATTATTATTATTTTTATTATTATTATTTTTATTATTATTATTATTTTTATTATTATTATTTTTATTATTATTATTATTATTATTATTATTATTATTATTATTGTCAATCATCTATGGGCTGTTATTATGCTGGACTTGACATATATAAACCAAATATTTTAATTGAAGGGTCAAACTTTTTCTTCACTAATACGTAATAAGTAAATAAACTCATAAATACATGAAGCTATATATTTTATTACATAAATTTATAGCATTATTATTAAAATGTAGTACTGCACACACAATTAAATTTATACCGGTAGCTAAATGGTGTTAGAGTTTACGAAGACAGGAATATTACTTAAGATAGTGTAAAGTAGACGTAGATTGTGGCAGAAATTAAATGTTATATGATGTATTTTGCGAAAATACAAATGAATAAAAAATATTGTTGGATGATTCGAACCCTGACTTTCACATATATATTTCGTGTCGTTGTAAGTAGTTTAACGATCTACACTACTCGAACGTCGGATACTAGTTGCCGTGTTTACTTTTGTACTATGAACCAGAGTTGAACTTTATTTAAAATGTCGCAATTTGAGTAATATTGCATTTGTCGAACACTTGTAAATAACTAGAAACACGTTTCCTTAACTATTCAACTATTTAAGACGGTTAAAACCAAATAGAGCGTATTTAAAACATTTAACAATGCGTTATCTCGTGAACCGGAGCTATGGCTTTTCGAGCATACGCATTGGGCCATAACAGGAACTCTGTTTTTTGCAGCAGCTCCTTCTTTTTGTCGCTATATGTACACCCTTAGACAAAAAAATGAGTCGTCTCTTGAACGCATATTTCTTTTAAGTCCTACTCGACACAGCGCTGGGTTCACACTAGTAAACTAGTCATAATTGTGCAGGCCCTGAGCTACTGCGTTATGTGGCATGAACTGAGTGAAGATACTCCTACGTGCCCTGTTAGGTCAGCGGTAAAGCATGCAGTCACTGTTTCTGTTAATGAAGGTCGCAGGTTCGCATCCTCAATTATGTAGCTTTTTTTTCGTGATATTTGTATTAAAACGTTTCATGAATTAAATACATTTTATTTTGACAATTGAACTAAATCAATGTTAATGTCGTTATTGTAACAATTATTTTACCACATTCAGGGTTTGTTCTAGGTGATGTCAATGTATTGATTTTAATAGACTGATGCGCACATGTTCTGCGCAAAAGCAACAGCCTCTAACAAGTTTGTTTCTAATGAACTCTAATTGTCCTGCAGATACACGAAAGACGAAAGATGGCTTATGGGCACAAATTCAGGACGTCTGGGATGCTCTAGCCGAAAGTCCACGTGACTGTGGATATTTGATTGCATCAATGCCCCGCAGATTGGGGCGGTAATAGATGCTGAGTGTTCATACACCCGATATTAATTTTGTTAAAGTTTTCATTTTAGAATATATTATTTTCTTTCTTCATTTAATTACTAGAAGGTTTTCATTTATGTGTTTTGTGTGTGCATTAAGCCATAAAACTCAAATATAAAATTAAATATGAAACTATATTACAAGCGAAATTCTATCCTAACATTCTAAAAAAAGTAGAACGGGAATCGAACCCGTGAGGTTACGAACGCAGATGTTGTGTGTTAAACCTCTCGACCACGGAAACACACAAAGGCAAGCTCTCTCTTTTATGTTACTTGAGTATGCACTGCGTTAACTAGCAAACAACACAGTACAATTACTGAAAACATGTTAATGTGAATAAGGCTTCTGCGAGTGCTCACGAAGTTCCCCGATCGATTGGTAGAATCAAGAGAGGACTTTTTTTTTTGTCTAAGGGTGTACGGTAACTTACATGGACATGTGCTAGATAGCATATATTTTTTATTATTTTATCCCTTTATTTCGGGTATTATAGAGTGAACTACATTTTCTTATATGCTTAAATGTAAAACCGTTATTCGACTAATTAAAATACAGTCAACAACTGGTTTGTTTACATTACAACTGAAACTTAGCTCGGAATGATAGTGTTTTAAATATCTTTAAAGAGTACAAACTAAATTTAAATGAATTATCAGTTATTGGTATTATATTAGTAGATTCAGTTCATATAAAAATCAACATATTCATGGTAGCCTAATTAAAATGACTATTTAACTCATGCCCCAAATGGGAGTCAATGACCAATCATGTTTCAATGAATTTTGTTTTACAACCAATCATAGTCGTGTTTCACCTCGATATTTATCTACTTCTGTTTATCATATTAAAGAAAGCTCCTCCTTTATAATATTCTGTACAGGTCAGATCATTATTTTGCAGTGACTGACTCACGAACAATATAGCAAATAATGAACAGATTCCTTCGAACTACACATTTGATAATTGTGTGTTCAATAATTGTGTTTTTAAATAATCATTTTACGGAGTTGTTCCCTAAAAAAATTAATCAATAACCTATAGTGTTGGTTATAACATATAGTTTGATGTTTTCATGTTTTCTTCACTAGGGTGCATTCTATCAATATTGCGATCCTATTTGGCAATAAATAATATGATCTAGTTGCAGTCTATGAACAAATGAAACATAACAAACGTTTCTCATTTGTTCTCAAACATCGCCGTTTACATTAAATATATATTTTTTTATATAAATATATTTAAATAATAATTTGTGAGTAGACAGCTTAATTTTATTCGTTAAATAGTCGTAACAAATGCCACTCTTGATTTCCAAATTCTGTAGATAAATTGGATATCACTCGTGACATTATTTATGATAAATTTGTAGAGTAATTATTAAGTTTTCAATTAATATCACCTTGTAAATAAATTAGTATGCTATATGTATCAGTGCAACATCTGCCATTGGAAGTATCATCGTTTGACAAATGAATTTTTCTTTATTAATATTATTATTATCATTATCACATTATTATTATTATTATTATTATTATTATTATTATTATTATTATTATAACAATAAAACATTGTTTTCATCATATAATAATTATTATGATATAAAAAACTATTAGAGATTGGCAATTACGATTTAGTTAATATAATTTATTAAATTTACTTTAAAAGAAAGAGTATGGAATTTTATAAAACTCTATTTGTGTTAAATTCAGTTCTTAAATGTCTACAAAATTACCACAAAGGATGTCTAATGCTGCGTGGGATAGAGTGAAACTGGGTATGTATACAGTAGCTTTAGCTCATACACACCAAACTAGGATCGATTTCCAGTAGGAGACGCCAGAGGATAGTGCTCTGGCCTCTACGCCACCCTGCAGTGTCTATCTCACCCAAAGTTTATGTTGTGCAAATTATTATTATTTTACAGAGATTTCATAACGAATGTTTAAACATACAAAATGGATTAAAAGAAATTCATCGTAGGTTAATAGCATATAATTCAACTTCATAATATTATGTAAATATAATATTCTGTATTACTTTTCGTTCTTTAACGACATAATTATAAGTAGAGTACAATACGGTTTTCTATAGGTCTCAATCTGTGTTAAATTCATTAAAATTGCTTTAAGTTTTCATTTTCTTATATTCCTACATTTAAATTACACTAGTCAACGTGATTTTTGTTTCATGATTACCAATAGTTGTACTTAATGTAGTTTTTTTTATCGTGTTTTCATATACGTATTCGGAATTTCTCCATCACCCACAGTTTTGTTTTATTTCAATTTCAATTAATGGAATTATATAATTATTTTTTTGTAAAATGAAACCAAATGAGCTAACTCAAATGGTACCGTTGCTACTGTTGTGTAGGTTCAAACATATATAGACATGTACAGACATGCACAAACATGATCTAGGGTAGCATGCATTCATTAGAACGATGTTAGTTGTGAGATAGCAGTAAACCAGTAAACACGTAATTGTGAATGCGTTGTGTCTGGTTTATTGTATATTACATATTTACAAGTCGTCAGCGGTGGACTAGTGGTTATGCTTCTTGCCTCTGGTCCCGAGGGTCGCGGGTTCAAATCCGGCCGGGGTCGATGGATTTTTTAGGACGGAAAAATCTAAGGAGTAAATCCTCCGGGAGGGACTTTAAGCCGTGGGTCCCGAGTCTGAAGATTTTCAGGCTCGTAAAAAGATCCTTAAGCCTGAATGAAAAGGGCTCTAAGCAAAATTTACCTAATTTTCCCTTCCTACCACTCAAAATGACATCTATACGAAAACAAGTGTAACTAAATTAGCATGGTTCAAATTCTTCCCTGTAGGGGGAGAGCACCTAAATCTCTGTAAAGGGAAAACATGGGCTTACAATACATATTTACAAATTTATTTTTTTTTAATTTGTTGTTAGTTACAAAATGCCTAGCGTTTGTTTAAATCATCCTAACAACTTACTCCATTAGTAAAAAAGTGTTATGAACTTTTCTCCCTGCGTGTGTACTGTGATATGTTGACACTGAAATTTATTCAATATAGGCATGCGCAAAATACCAATTCCCGTTTTGGTTATTACATTATAAGTTACTTCAGTATCGTCGCATTACATGATAGCATCGTGGAACATATTTACAGTTATGCTGTACTTGCCGAAATGCATCTGATTTATGGTGCAGCACAAGGTAATGATGCAAGAGCTGCTGCCATATACGCGTAGCGGTATCCGAATAGACGCCATCCTCACCGAACAACCTTCGAGTCTGTTGATAGGCGTTTGCGGTAGCATGTTGAAGATAAACAGAATAGACGCTGGTGAAAGACGTAAGCGCCGCACTGCAGAGTTCGAAGAAAATGTTCTTCATAGGGTAGAAGATGATCCTTCTTACTAGTACTCGTGCTATCGTACGTGTAATATCTTGGGGTAACGTAACTCCACCTTTTAGGCGCCCCAACTTCAGAAATGGGTTACTATTACATCAATGCCAGGAGAGAACATCAGAAATGTCGAAATGAAAACCTGGGGCATTGAATAAAAAAAGTTTAATCATATTTGGATATTCCTTCATGAATATCAAGTCATAGTCATGTAAACAATAAAAAAATTGCTGTTTTAATCAATTAAATTAAGAACTGTAATAAATAGAGATAGATAGATAGATAGATAGATAGATCATCGGTTGATTAATGTCTTTGATATCGTCCGATTCCTAATAGGCAATTTTGTCGGTCCATCCAAACTCCTGGTTGTAGATGTTTCTACTTCATATATAAACATATTCCCTGAAGGAGGTTTTAGGTCTTCCTCTGCTTCGTCTTCCCTCAGGTTTCCATCCCAAAACAGATTTTGGTAGTCGATCCTCTTCCATTCGCTGGACATGTCCGTACCATCTTAATTGCTGAATTTTAATATAATCTAAAATAGTGTCTTCAATCTTCATTTTCTCCCTTATAACTGAGTTCCTAATTTTTTTCTCTTCTTGAAATTCTTGCAGACCTTCGTATAAAAAGAGATAATGTTTATAAAAACTTTAAAGAAAATAGTCTTGTATTATCGCCTCACTATAATGGTTCCCCTTTTATATGAAAGCGGGTGCCACGCGACAATGCTTGACAATGATGCGAAATCATTATAGTGGCGATAGTCGGCATCTTTGTATTTAATTATATATATATAACAGTAAAATTCACAATTATTGACAAATTTGCAAATTAGATATATTCCAACTTAAATTCTACCCCCTTAAAAATAAAACTTTACAAGGTTTATAAACCCAGCTGGAACCTTGATAAAATTTATAATCTTATTAATATATATATATATATATATAGTAACAGAAATAACTGCACCAATTAATTTTATTATTATATATTATTACTGATTATTGAATATGTAGTTACACTTTCCAGAAAACGTTTCGTGGGAAACTTTTACCAATCTGTTACGCTTGAGTATACATAAAGGCATTTCTGTCTATTGTATCTCAAGTTCTTTGTAGATGGACACATGTAAGTAAATCGGTTTATGACCCCGGGACAATCGTTCCCTAATAATACGGCCTCACAGCTGGAGATGTAACGTCCCTTGTCCGGCTCTGGAAGTCATCCTTCCAGACAGATACATGACGGTCAGTTTAAGTGTGTCAAAAAATCACTAGACCGCCTGTTGAGATGGCGACAGTAGCCAAAAACTATGTCCATCTGTTTTCAGTAAATTAATAAACTTCTCACCAGCGTGTGAAAATCACACCCTGTAAATACACGACCAATCATTATCCTGAGATTCTGGTTGAACTATAGTGGGAACCGTAATGCCCAATCAGAGTCCATAAGTAAATAGTATTCTGCTAGTAAGGCGTTTTTTATGTATTAGATTCAGCCAATGAAAATATTGGTCTTGTAAAGTGTATTTGTAAGATGGAGTTGGATATATTCCGAATATCGTGAAAGTAGTCTACTCCGGGATGGGTTCCCGGGTGGAACAAAATTAACATAAGACTCCGCGCAGGATTAATTGTTGAAGTTCCGCTGCAGTGCGGACTCGTATATTTCGCCGGTCGCAGGCAAGCGACCCATTAGATACACGAAATGTGTTAGGCCAAGAACGGCAAGTTATAAAAGTTTATCTTAAAAGCATCAGTGTGCTGGTGTTATATCACCTCTAGGTCGCGTGAAGACCAGTAATGATCAGTGTTCCAAAACGCGATAGAATCGCCACGATAATAATAAAATAGGTCCAGTATCGGCCGCTACTCGCATTCCTGCGACCATTACGAAGTGAAAGATACCGGAATATATCCAATCAAATCCAATGTTCTGGAATTGGAACTGTAACTGTTTTGTGCTTCATATGATAGAATAAATATCATCAAATTGACACCAGTGTTTGTCTCGGTGAGCCTCCTGATAGTACCCTGTTATCCTTAGTTCGAACCTCGCCCTATCCCACGGTGAAAATCCACAACCCTGAGATACATAGAGTCCACGCCTTGCCCAGGCCCTACTGCCTCATTCTTGTTATATATGGCTTACCCAACGTTGAGGCTGAACATTAGATTTTTTCGCCGTGGTGTACCACTGCAGTGAGCGACAGTGAACGGGATACGAGTACGAGGCCAGCAGCAGTTAGCACCGACATTGGGCGGAGAATAGCTGCCCCAACTACTGGAATTCGTGGAGTAGCTGCCAAACGGAGGATTTGGACATCCACAGGTCAAGTAAGCAAAGACGACCAATAGTAAGTGAGAAGGAAAATGTATTTTTATTATACATGTGTATGTGTACTGTGTCAGTGTCACAATTTTATTGATAGATGTAATGCTAGTAGTTGGCTATTCCAATTAGGGTCTCTAATGCGGTTGCGCAGTAAACGTAGAGTGAATTTACAGAGTACTAGTAAATCTATTAAAAGTAAAATGAGTAGTCTTAATGAAAAAGATGAATGTGCGCAGGGGCAGGACCTAATGGACTCCCCAGCTACTAGCCAATGTGATAATAATAGTGAGCTTAACATAGGCCTAGTCAACTCAAGTTCAAACATATCGCGTGATAACGCGGAAGTAGGGAGCAAATTAATGTGATACAGGGTGATTCCCCAATAAGTGTAACAGATTTATTTCTTGTCATACAATCATGGAAGCAGGAAATGAAGGATAATATGAAAAGTCTTGAAAATAATATGCAAGCTTTGAGAAGCGAGATTATGAGTTAAAACAGGAAGTTAAATCCTCCAATGACGCGCTTAGGTCGGAGTTGAAAAGGGAATTTGAGTTGACTATTCAAGCCACTAATAAAAGACTAGTTTCGATTGAGACTAGTGTACAGCAACAGGCTGATAGCGTAAATAAAAATGTGCATGAACTTAGTGCTACTGTAAGCAACTTAAGAGACGAACACGATGTGCTTCAAATAGTTTTCTCGGCTGAGTCACGTGAACTGAGTGATCAGATAGGCGGGTTACGTACCGAAATGTCTAGTACATTCGCTACCCAAGCAAAAAAAATAGAGGTATTGGAAAAAAATAGTGATCTTGCGGGATCCAGAATAGTGGAAAATATAGAGGCAGTCAAGCGAAATGTTAGCGATAGAGATAAAGAAATAGAATACTTAACTCGTAAAGTATATGCATTGAGTGAGAAAATCAAGGAGTTAGAACGAAATAAAGGTAATGATGAAGGACTAAGCCGACAAGACACGGTTGAAGCACCATGTTCGTCGAACAATAATGTTAGTAGAGTAGAGCCGGCCGACTTTACCCCGAGGGCGGAAAATTTAAGCCCGGGTGTACAGTCGAACGAATGTGGTGAGAAAAGTGTATGCGGTGGTTACTCGTCACATCCTCTCCACTCATATATTATGGATATACCGTTGCCAATGTACGATGATAAAGATGACGCGAGCCCTACAAAATTCCTAAATGAAATGGATGAGTATCTGAAAATAAAAATGATCCCGAGACAGCATTACATGTATGTTGTCCGGAAAAGTTTAAAAAATCACGCTCTCAATTGGTTAGAGCTCACGCTCCCGCCTGATGCCACTTACGAAATGTTTAAACAGGCATTCAGGAACAAATTTTTTAACGCTGATAAACAGTTAAAAATAAGAGACGAGTTGCGCAACGGTATATTCAGAGAAAATTGTGGGATGTCGTTCTCGGAATATTTTTTAACGTTAGCAAGAAAATCCAAGTTAATCTCTCCTCCCATATCAGATACGGAACTGATCCAAATGTCAATTAATCATTATCCCATGTCAATAAAGCCCAGTTTACTAGTGGCGAAAATTCAAAACATAGGGAACATGATAGAAATATTGCAGGTGTTAGAGGGCTTAGGTGCAGCTGAAAAGCGGCATAGAAATGTGGAGAGGGATCAATTGAAACCAAACGTCGCCAATAACGAGCATAGAGTGGACAGAGAGGCCTTAATAAAATGGTTGATAATCAAAGGGGTAGACGTGAGAACGTCGGAAATGATAGACATAGAGACAAGAGCAATTATTATAAGAACCATAGTGGGAACAATCAACCCAGTGGTAGCCGCAATGATAATCGCCAGATAAATATGTGTACCGTCGAACATAAGGGAGATAGGTCCCGTAATCAATTTAACGGACGGATTGACTCCGGTCGATATGTGCCTAATAAACTATTTCAGGCAAACAGAAATATTGAGAACGACAACACACACCAGGTGTATCTGAGCAGGTATAACTCTGACCATGCACCTCATACAGGAGGGGATGTGCCATTTATGGAGGAAAGAACTGGGTCACAGACAAGGGCATTAAACCCGGGCGCGCAATCTTTTAAAGCCCTTGAAGAATGTCGCGAAAGGGAAAGTCCGAATAGGGATACCAGTCAGTTAGGCTTGTAAACATACTAGCAACATTTGACCGTGACCTTCCTTCATTCACAGCGACTATTAACCCCCTAACATAGAAAGTGTAACTTGTTTAGGATTACAATATGTTTTTTTGTCAAGGAAAAACTGAATTTCGGTAAACTGTCCGACCTTTTTTAAAGTGTTTTCTGTACGTGTGTAAGAAATAAAAACGAAATAAAGTTGTTTAAAACACGGGAAACTGTCCCGCTATCATGAATGATAAATAGTTAAAATGCTTGGTGCGTATTTTGGCCTATATAGCATAGGGGAAAAGCCTATATTTTATTATTATTTACGTGTCTGCTATTATTGCCACACGAACTATATTAATGAGTGAAGAGAATTTTTCTGCCTGATTAAAAGGTAAGTTTATATGTGCTCATTGTACCCAAGAGTTTTATGAATATTAATTATGCTTGTGATTTAGTTGAATTGCCTGCGGGCGCATGTATGTTTTGGGCGATGATGCCTTTATTGAATAATCTGTTCAAGTTATTGTTTTTATTGTATCGGCGAGCGCGATAGATTTTAATGTAGAGCCCACTGAGGACAAAATGAATTAAATGATTTGTTTGCTGTGATATTGCACAGAGGACATTTAATAAACTGTTTGCGGGAATATATAACCCGAGGACAGAGGACTGTGTTTACAGTGTTTGCAGTGAAAAGTGAATTTCACTGAGGACATTAATAATGCGTTTATTATCATGGCGAGTGCCAGAAATGCAAATAAAGTCCACTGCGGACAAAATGAAATAAATAAATTAACTGTTTGCGGAAATATATATAACCCGAGGACAAATGAAATGTTTGCTGTGAGATATTCCTCAGAAGACCCTAATGATGCAAGAAAGTGCTTGCAGTATATTGTTTATTAGCGCATTTAAATATGCTCAATGTGATACGATTAAATGTCCTTGATAGGCCATTGAGATAGTCTGGCGCGCTCAGCCGATTCTTGATTAATAACAGATTAGCGCGGCGAAAAGCCCAAGTAAATGTTCAAAGTCACAAGCGATCGTTTTAATTATTGGGTACAATTAGCAATGACCCAGGTAAGGTCATTAATATATCAGGCCAAAATTATTATAGATGTGCGATGATTGCCTATGTGTTACAATTATATAATTTACTTACACACTTACGGATCGAAATAAATATACAGATTGTCTGAATTGTAATCTCTTAAATATGTCTCTGTGACATAAGAATTAGTTTCTTTGTTTAAACTGGAAGGTGGACAAACTACCGTAAGTTGTTGAGTCCTCAATTAAATAAAAAAAGGGTTATTAATCAGCTGTAATGGAGTGTGATCACGTTTTATTTAGAATCCGCACGCGATTAATTAAAAGTATAGGGCCCTCGATTGCATAGGGGAGCCTAAATAATCATGCGCGTACACTTCGCTCAGGGTCTTGAAATGTATGGTGTGAAACTTGAATACATCAAGATGTATGAGAACTCGTGTGAAATGCGTCGGATAATAAATAGTGCGTGCTACGATATATCCAAGTATTTATGTGGTCACTAGGTCAAAGTGATAAAAATCATAGATATCTGTCGAAGTGTTAAGACGAGCCTACATTCTGAAATTCTGATAGTAAAATATATGTGTTTTTTTCTGTGTTGTGTTTTTGTTTTTTCACTCATAGGCGTGATAGCCTACAAGAAATACGAAGTGTGTATGGTATAAGAGTGGAAAATGATTGTGTTTTATAGCATGTTTGTAGAATTGCTTACAGGTACTGAATTAATTTGCCTACATTGTTTGGGGATGAGTCTGACGGGCATGTCAGATCCTAGCAAGGGTCAGAAGTGGACATTGCTCGATTAATAAGATGGGCATACCCCTCTGATTAATCTCTCAGAGGCAATTTGTAGCAGAAATAACTGTACCAATTAATTTTATTATTATATATTATTACTGATTATTGAATATGTAGTTACACTTTCCAGAAAACGTTTCGTGAGAAACTTTTACCAATCTGTTACGCTCGAAGATACATAAAGGCATTTCTGTCCATTGTATCTCAAGTTCTTTTAAGATGGACACATGTAAGTAAATCGGTTTATGACCCCGGGACAATGGTTCCCTAATAATACGGCCTCACAGCTGGAGATGTAATGTCCCTTGTCCGGCTCTGGAAGTCATCCTTCCAGACAGATAAATGACGGTCAACTTTAAGTGTGTCAAAAAATCACTAGACCGCCTGTTGAGATGGCGACAGTAGCCAAAAACTATGTCCATCTGTTTTCAGTAAATTAATAAACTTCTCACCAGCGTGTGAAAATCACACCCTGTAAATACACGACCAATCATTATCCTGAGATTCTGGTTGAACTATAGTGGGAACCGTAATGCCCAATCAGAGTCCATAAGTAAATAGTATTCTGCTAGTAAGGCGTTTTTTATGTATGTTCAGCCAATGAAAATATTGGTCTTGTAAAGTGTATTTGTAAGATGGAGTTGGATATATTCCGAATATCGGGAAAGTAGTCTACTCCGGGCGGCGTTCCCGGGTGGAACAAAATTAACATAAGACTCCCGCGCAGGATTAATTGTTGAAGTCCGCTGCTGTGCGGACTCGTATATTTCGCCGGTCGCAGGCAAGCGACCCATTAGATACACGAAATGTGTTAGGCCAAGAACGGCAAGTTATAAAAGTTTATTTTAAAAGCATCAGTGTGCTGGTGTTATATCACCTTAGGTCGTGTGAAGACCAGTAATTATCAGTGTTCCAAAACGCGATAGAATCGCCTCGATAATAATAAAATAGGTCCAGTATCGACCGCTACTCGCATTCCTGCGATCATTCCGAAGTGAAAGATACCGGAATATATCCAATCAAATCCAATGTTCTGGAATTGGAACTGTAACTGTCTTGTGCTACATATGATATAATAAACATCATCAAATTGACACCAGTGTTTGTCTCGGTGAGCCTCCTGATAGTACCCTGTTATCCTTAGTTTAAACCTCGCCTTATCCCACGGCGAAAATCCACAACCCTGAGATACATAGAGTCCATGCCTTGCCCAGGTCCTACCGCCTCATTCCTGTTATAATATATAACAGCTGCGGGGAAGCAAAGCGAGCCACTGGACAACCATCGTGGTGAGGTGATAATATTACTCAAATAGTTTATTAAAGAAGTACTTTTAATTGTTAATTTAATTCATTAACTTTTCAAATCGTGGTGCTGAAAATGGACAAAATTGCAGCTCTGCATTTAAAAGTAAATTTTATATAAATTTAAGCATACTCGCATTTAATACATTTTTAAGAAATGCTTCAGACCCAGCTTCACAAACCTGAGGAAATTTGTAGATGTTTTAATGAAGGAATGGGGCACAATTCTTCAATGAGAAGAATAATAACTTATTATTCATACTTGTACGCTATGGTGGTGTGAAGGTCATTGAAATTTGTAGAGGCCAAACACGATACTAGAACTCTCCAGTCACGATAGTCTAATAGTCTTGAGGGTTAAATAAGTTAGCCCGAAAGTTTATTTTACTTGAGTGAATTTGACGACTAAGTTCGTTCATTGATAAATTAAAAATCTATAATTAATTTTTATTAATCCATCCATAGTAATTCTGCCCGAAGGCAGGTCCTTCAATGCAATCATAACATTTTCATGCTATGCTTGCAGCTTTACTAGGGAATTGTAGGTGTGGTAGCTTCCCGTTGCTTTAGATTTAAGATTTAAGATTTAAGATTTATTTAGCCTGGTGGAGTTAAGGCCATGTGGCCTTCTCTTCCACTCACCAGGACAAACATATATTACATAAGAATATAACAATCTTAATTAACTCTAATATTAAACACTAAGTAAAAATTTGATCAAAAGATAATATCTAATATACATATTACGATCTATAATACAACCAGTTAATATTAGTTAAAATTAAGACTAAAACTAATAATAAAATGTATACAAGCAAGACATATTAAATTGTCCCTGTCTAGTGTATATAAAAAACAGGAAAATAATGAGATATAGAAAACTAATTTTACGATTATACAATATTTAAAACAAAACAAATAAAAATATTTGTTATTCTTAATATTATTTACATTAATAATTAAATATATTAATATTGCTAAAAGAATACTATCAGTGAGGTGTATAAGTTTAGTTTGTTATTAAATAATTCTTTAGTTTGTTTTTGAAGGATGTTATAGTTTGACAGTCTCTGACATAGGGTGGAAGGGAATTCCATGTTTTGGTAAGTGACACCGTAAAAGATAATGAATAATATACAGTGTGATGAGGCGGGATATAAAGGACAATGTGCTGATGGGATCGAGTGTCAAGATTATGTGTGTCGGATAGTCTGATGAAGCGGCGTGATAAATAATTAGGCGATGATGTGTGAAGTATTTATAGAGAAGGGATAGGGAATGGACAGTTCTACGATCTCTTAGACGAAACCACGATAATTGTTCCAGGGACGGTGTAACATGGTCAAATTTGCGAATACCACAAATAAAACGTGCGCAAGAATTATGAACACGTTGAAGTCTTTGAGTGGAAATAATATTTAAGTCTGTAAAAAGAGTGTCACAATAATCAAAATGGGGCATTGCAAGTGTTTCTACTAACATTTTCCTAAGGGCGAATGGCAAACAATTTCGTACACGATTTAATGAATGT
Organism: Diploptera punctata; assembly: GCA_030220185.1. Classification (NCBI taxonomy): domain Eukaryota; kingdom Metazoa; phylum Arthropoda; class Insecta; order Blattodea; family Blaberidae; genus Diploptera; species Diploptera punctata. Next base: position 94,431 of record JASPKZ010007410.1, on the reverse strand, counting down.
ATTATTGAGAAGACTGTTTTGCATGTATGGTTTATTTGTGTATTCCAATTTAAGTTTTTGTCAATAAATACTCCTAGAATTTTTTACTGTCTCACTATAAGGGATTTGAACTCCGTTTAGTGACACATGCGAAACTGTGTTTAGGTTAATTGTAGATAATAGTCTCTGATGACCCATAATGATTGATTGTGACTTTTTAGGATTTAATTGCAGTCCATATTTAACTGTCCAAGTCATTAGTGAGTCAAGATCCTCGTTAATTTTGGCAACAGCGTCATTTAGTGAATATTTGTCTGTGTGGATGTAGATTTGCATGTCGTCTCCAAATAAATTATGTTTGCAATGCTTTAGGGAGTTAGATATGTAATTTATGTAGATTGAAAGAAGCAAAGGTCCAAGTACCGAACCCTGTGGAACCCCAGCTTTACGGAAGGACCAAGAAGAACATAATGTATCATTTCCTACAACAGATTGCTGGCGCTCATGAAGGTTTGGAATTGAACCATTTCGTGGCACTATCAGAGAGTAAGAGGTTTTTAAGTTTATGCAACAATAAATTCACGTCTACCGTGTCGAATGCTTTACTAAAGTCCAGTAATGTAAGAATGGTAAGTTTTCGATTATCAGCAGCTTCGCGTATGTCTTCGCAAATATTTAGTAGAACAGAATTTGTATTGTGTCCTGTCCTGAAGCCTGACTGAAATTGGTCCAGAAGGTTGTGTTCATTTAGGTTGTCAGTCAGTTGTTTATGGACTAATCGTTCCAGAGCTTTTGAAAGGGTAGGTAAAATGCTAATGGGTCGAAAGTCGTTCGGGGTTGAGGGCGTTTTAACTTTAGGCAGTGGACGTACGAGGGCTTGTTTCCACAATGAGGGATATATAGAAGTTTGTAGTGAGGAGTTAAAAATATGAGTTATAGTAGGTAGTATAGCTTCGATTATTTTATTCAGTAAAGTAATGTTTATACGGTCAGTTCCTTCTGCTTTGGTTTTTATTCGCATGATGGCTTTCTTTACGTCGTAATCTGTAACATATGAGAAGTGGAAATGTTCTCTGTCGGGTTGATTTGTCAGTGATAATTCATTTATTGTTTATTTTTTATCCTTTGGAGTAGTAGTTATACCTGTGAAGTGATTATTGAGTTAGTCCAGGGAAACGAGTAATTTGTCTATCTGTGTGTCTTTTCTCCCAATTCCCATTCTATTCAAGTTTTTCCAGATTTCTGACGTATTGGTGTCTGTTAGGCTGTATAAATGTCTAAGTTTGTCGTTTCTTATAGCTTGATTTGTCTTGTTACGTAACTGTTTATATTGATTGAGATTTGTGTCTGTTTTGTCGAATCTATATTTCTTATGTGCTGCGTCTCTATCAGCCATCAAGTTACGAATTGAAAGAGTCATCCAGGGTGCAGGGCGTCGTTTCACGAGTTTAGTTTTTAGTCGGGCGTGTCTGTTGTATTATAATAGTATAAAGTCATTTAGTGTCTCAACTTTTTCATCTACAGAATGCAACGTCCATATTGAATGCCACGGCATCTGCATAGCTTCTTCAATTAGGGCTGCATTGTCTATGTGTTTTAAGTCTCTAAACCTATTAGTCTTTCGAGTCGGTTTAGGGCACTACAGTGAATATTCTAAGAATATAATAGCATGTACTGATATTCCCGGGGCTGGCAGTTGCCCGTGAGTAAGTACTCTGTCTGGATTATTAGTTGCAATTAAGTCAAGTAACGTCTCAGAGTGATGAGTGTGATGTGTAGGTCGTAGGGGTAGGAGTGTCATATCACAAGCCTGGAACGTAGCCATCAGTTGTTGTGTATGTCTGTTAACAGTGTCTAGTATATTTATATTAAAGTCGCCCATAACGATAACGTGTTCATATTGTATTCGCGCGTTTTGTAAAGTGGACTCAATTTCAGCGATGGCTTTTATTTTAGGAGGTTGGTATACTAAACAGAGAAGACACTTTTTGAAACTGACAAATATTTCTAAGAACATAATTTTCGGCAGATGGTTCGTTATGAGATATATACACAATTTTAGGAGTAAGGTCTGCTCTAACGAAGGCTCCAATACCGCCCCCGTGACTGTAAACACAATCGTGTCTAAGAAAGTATAACCATCCATGTTAATTAATGAAGAGGTAATGGTGGGATTTAGCCACGTTTCAGATATGAGAAGGGCATGAATATTTAAAGAGAAGAAAATTGTTCTGATTTCATCTATATGTGCAGTAATACTTTGAGCATTGAAATGGACTGCCTGCAAGGAAGTTGGGTATGTGGATAAAGCTATTTCTAAAGCATTCCTTGAAGTAGTGGGGTCGAGAAGGGGTGTGTGAAGGTTATTGTCCTGTATCCTGTCAAATACTGTCAAAGGAAAATCATCATTTAAACGAAAAATGGTCGTAAAATATTTCAACAAACTTACAAATTAAACTTGGTATCATGTCACTAAGAATATCTTAATTTTATGTACTATTAATAAAATGTTTAAAGTGATAACTGTCGGTTATTCACTGGCCGTGTTCGCACTAATTATATTTCTGAGGCCCGGAGAATGATACGTTCGTTGTCTCCTTCTTTAACATGGATTGCTCCGTCAATTGTCCACACATTTGTTACACCATATTTGGAGATGCATTCTTTTAATAGCTTATACCTCATTTGAGTTAAGTCTTCCCTAATTGTTATACCACACTCCCTTTCAGCTGTTTTTTGTTCTGGAAAACCTCTCTCCTTTTTCTATAGCTTACGAATTTGACGATAACCGGCCGTGGCCGGTCCGCTTTTCTCCCCCACACGATGACTCCTATCAATACCACATGTTTATAATTTAATACCTATTTTAGACGCCACATCGATAGCTATTTTGTCTGTATCCTCAGCGTCTATCTCAGGGATGCCAAAGATACGTAAGCATTGGCGGCACTGGTACTGTTCAAGGGAATCAGTTTTTTCTCACAACAGTTGTTCTAGTTTCATTATTTAAGTATCCCTTTCCTGTAACGACAGCTCCAACTGTTTAATAATCTCAGTGTTCCGATCTATGGTTGTTTTCAACTCACTCACTATCGCCTCACGCACCGAGTCCTTTAGCAGCTGCAACATGGGAGGGTCCCTCAAACATTCCTGCCATCACACGCTTTGTCATTTCTTCTTTATTCTCGTCGGAATTCTTTGTTTTGCGTGGCGCCATTATTACAGAATAAATGTACACACAAATAAATTCAAAATATCCGATACTACCTGTAAAACACAAACAATCACCTGCTGAAAACTGTGCAAAAAACACGAGCGATTAGTATATTCACTACTCACTGTCCGCCATGACACTTTCTACACCGGTGAAGGATGGTGATGATGATGATGATGATGATGATGATGATGATGATGATGATGATAAGGATGATGATGATGATGATGATGGCCATGATTTCGGGGACCGTTTGGGCCTTAAAGTTTTCCTGACATTTGTCTTACAGGTGAGGAAAAACCCAGATAAAAACCTCACCCAGAAAAACTGCCCCGACCGGGAATCGAACCCGGGCCCGCTGCGTGACAAGCAGCACGCTATCTCGAGACCACAGCGGTGGACATTGCAAGAGTATAGATCAGTATATTAATCCCATTTATTTACTTGATGTAGAATAAAGAGATATTCTATATTATTCAAGTAATTTTATCACTTTCTTTCCCCAGAATCCCATAATTTACTTTTGTAAATATAGTAGGACCCATTAGTATTTTATTGTTATAGGATATTTAGGTATATTTAACGCAAGAAGGATACATAATCGTCATTAGTCTTATGACTTTGTTGTACTCGCCTGGGAATTTTCGGTGTTGTTGATCTGTGACTAAGCATGTAACGGAGTTTCACTCCTGCATCTATAACAGGTGAAACTATGTTTAATGCACCACTTTCCGAAATAATTGCAACATATGAGTAATACTATCTAAAATAACCGATATCAGCATAGTGTATATAATTAATTCAATAGTCTACATTGATAATAATTATTACGTGCCATAGCCGAGTGGACTAAGGCGTCTTGCCTTGAAGCAGAGCTGCAGGACATAAGTCCCATGGGGGAATTTCAGCCAGTATGGGACCGATGCCCAACCAGCATCGTGAGGAATTTAGATAGCTAGGGTAAATATAGTCTCCAGGTTAGGAATACCAAATATAACGGTTGGTCAACTCAACATCCTACTCACATTTATACTGGCTGGATGATCATCCACCTCTGTAAATGGCATGTGGATGTGAGGCCAGAATCCAGCTAATAAGCCCGGGACCTTCTTAGTCTGTCGCGCCATGGAGTTAAAATGCTTCTATAAGATATATAATTTGAAGTTAAAGAAAATCTCTACTCCTTTCTAAATAATTTATTGCATCACTAAAAGGTTGTAAAATATGAATAAAACTCATTAGGATTTTTTTTTCGGTATGTAGGCCTACATAACCTACGCTCTAAATATAACAATTGGACGGCGTTATGCATCAACCGTCTATGCGCCATTATGTTAGTTTCGAGAAAAATATGTTTAAAGCTTACTTCAAACTTCTTTTTATTAATATAGTGTTTAATTGTGAACTAAATAACATTTTCAAGTTTCAAATTCCTAATCCTACTCCTCGGAGTGTATATATATCGATAAAGCGTCACTGCTATAAAGTAAAAATATTCTCTTTAATTTGCTTACTTGTTATATAGGAGCTACTAGATGGCATTGGAGACCGAGATCGCGCTACATCTCATAATAATAGAGTACATATAAGTTATACAGGGTGTATCAAAAAAGATGGCGCAAACTTACATGGTGGAAAGTACACGATAATATGAGCAACAATGTCCCAGTAAACATGGGTCCGCAAACGAGCCGTTTGCGAGATAATTACGAATGTATGGTTACAAGCCGCCACTGACTTCATTGTAAACATTGTCCTAGTTAGTACAAATTAATTTGAATTTAGGCTTTACCATTAATTTTTCATCTCATTTAGTTCACATTTCACAGTTCACTTCATTTATGGGTTACCTGTTAAAGGAGGTGTTCGAAGTGTCTTCCTTGCATCTGGATGCAATACTGTGCTCGTCTCTGCAATGAATGTCGAATTCTTTCGAAAACCCCTGGATCATTTCTGAATTCTTGACAAGCATGTACAACTCTCTGCTCCAGTTCTTCAACCGTGTTAACGGGTGTGCTGTACACTTCGCTTTTGAGGTGACCCCAGACACAAAAATCCAAAGGATTTAGATCAGGTGATCTTGGAGGCCAAGGTACAGATCCGCCTCGACCTATCCATCTTTGGCCGTATCTGCGCGTTAGATGCCGTCTCACAGCAGCAGCAAAATGTGCCGGAGCTCCATCATGCATGTACCACAAACTCCGACGTTGCTGAAGGGGAACATCCTCAAGCAATCCTGGAAGATGACGCCGCAGAAACCTAAGGTACCTCCGTCCATTAAGTTTTCGTGGAAGAATGTGTGGCCCAATGAGATGATCACCTAGTACCCCTAACCACACATTCAATGAGAAACGGTGCTGATGTGGTGACTCATGAACAGCATGTGGGTTTATTTCACACCAAAAATGTGTATTATGATAATTAAAAACACCATCGCGTGTGAATCCTGCTTCGTCTGTAAATAAAATGTTACATGCGAAACGAGGGTTGACTACAGTCTGTTGTTGCATCCACTGATAAAACATCACTCTAGGAACAAAGTCCGCATCATTGAGACATTGAACTCGTTGGAGATGGTAAGGGTACAGTAAATTGCGCTGTAAAATTCTCCATACACTACTGTGGCTTAGTACAGGCACTTGTGTGGTAATTCTTCTCGTCGAGGTTCCTGGAGAGAGCTGTACTGCTTCCAACACCATATCCTCAACCTCAGGCGTAATTGCGAGCAGGCCTACCTACTGCTCTGCCATGTGCAAAACCCCCATTTTCTCTCAGGTGCTGATAGACCCTTTTAAATGTACGACTTTCGGGGTGTCTTCGATCAGGATATGTTTCTTGGTACAAGCGTGCAGCCTCCCGTGCATTGCCATTAGCCCTACCGTACATTAAATGCATATCCGCATACTCTTCGTTACTGTAAGATTCCATTGTAACTACAACACAGCACAAGTGGCACTCCTCAGACGAGACTGATACCTTTTGTGACTGTTTACTGTATCCGTCCTGTACGTTCTGCGTGTATGGTTTGATTACAGCTCCACCTCTCGGCAATGTTCAGTTTTGTAAACAAAGAACATAGGACGGCTTCAAGTGCTCAAGGAGTAAACCTTATGATGTTACAAACAATGACGTCAGTCGCGGGTTGTAACCATACATTTGTAAATATCTCGCAAACGGCTCGTTTGCGGACCCATGTTTACTGGGACATTGTTTTTTCTATTATCGTGTACTTTCAACCATGTAAGTTTGCGCCATCCTTTTTGATACAGCCTGTATATATATATATATATATATGTATATATATATATATATATGTATATATATATATATATATATATATATGTATATATATATATATATATAATAAATGTTTGTGCTTGATTTGCTTGGTGGCGTAATCGATAGCGCACTGGGGTATCAATCCAGAGGTCCGGGTTCAAATCCCGTCCAAGCATTTATTTTTCTTATGTCATATATATGTATATATATACTCGTGTATATATATATATATATATATATATATATATTTATGTAAGTATTTGAAGGCGTTCTTCTAACAATAATAAACTATTTTGAGCAGTATGCCTATTATATTTCAAACTATATTAAAACATGAAGTATAATTGGGTAATTAAATGTTAACATTTGCGTCTTTGATCTAAAATTCTAAATTGTCCTGGATTGAAGCCTGATCCACATTGGTTGAATTGGAACTTCTAAAACCCAAGTCTCATTAGCTCTCTCTTAAATAAAATAACTTTTTTTTTTTGCAAATGCCCCAGATTGTCTTTCGACATTCCTGGTGTTCTCTCCTGGCATGGCGTACTTGTAACCCACTTCTGAGATTGTGGCGTCTGGAAGGCGGGGTTACGTTGCCCCGATGATATGATGGTGATGATGATGATGATAGTGGTGCGCCAGGAGAGTCCCTAATTCTAAGCTTAATTTAAGATGAATATGAATGATGACGGTTGCGATGGCCATATGATTTCGGGGACCGTTTGGGCCTTAAAGTTTTCCTGACATTTGTCTTACAGGTGAAGAAAAACTCCGATAAAAACCTCACCCAGAAAAACTGTCCCGACTGGGGATCGAACCCGGGCCCGCTGCGTGACAAGGCAGCACGCTACCTCGGTACCACAGCAGTGGACTATATATATATATATATGCGTATGTATTTCAAACTTCATTAGGTATGTGTCATTAGAATAGGATGATTCCGAAGGATTTAGTAAGTGGTGTAATTTGTGCAACTTCAACCTCTTTTACAAAGCACCATAACGTTAAAATATTATATACGATATCACATATTTATAAAAATCTAACGTCTGTTTTTGACAAAAACAAATATTTTGTAGCAATCCCAATCAATTAAGCCTTTATGGAGAACGATTTAGTATTGAAACATAAGTTTCGCACATAATGAACTGAAAGTAAAGGTAGAATATACTTGTAGAAATTGTTAAATACACAAGGAATTGGCAAATAAAAGTAATCATTATTAAAGGAGTCTTTAATTTACATTGAAATTATAAAATAACATTATGGGAGTCAATTGTGAGAAGAGGTAAAAAGTAACTCCTTAATCATATATCTGTTTCTAATTATCTGACATTACAATTTGTTGTGTTAATTAAGGGTACATGTCGTTTTAAATATATATATCATAAACATTCAATGTGAATTCATTTATAAATTTCTCAAAAAATACTAACTTGGTACAGTCTCCTCAAGAACTATTCGAGGTAGAGTTTTAAATTGTTAGGACACTTTATTTAGTATAAGATGAAGCTTCTCTGTAAGATTCAGTAAAATAATCATTCAAAAATTATATTTTCATCATCATCATCAATAACAAGGATTAAGCCCAATGGCCTGTTCCGATCTCATTATAGGTCGAATTGGTCCTTCCATCTCTTCAATGGTCTTCCCAACAATCTTCTCTCTTTTGGTTTACATTCCTCTTGGTATGCGCTGTTCATTCATTCGTAATACATTTTGATAGTATTTTATTATATTTTCATCAGTATTTTATGTGATAAAAAATAAGATGTGAAAATCCTGATCTACGTTGGGTTTAAAATATTACAGGTGCAACAATAAAACTGCTAAAGTAGTTTACATGAATATCTTATCATTATTTTTGTAATTAAATTTTCACTTTCTTTTTAAATACAGAATATGAGAAAATTGTATCTCAAAGTATGGGATGGACAAACTTTAATAAGGCCTGTTTAAAAATCAATTTAGACTGAATGGTTTAAGATATCTATCTAAAAATGCACATATATATTAAAGGCAAATTACTCTTAAATAACAACAAACAAATTAATAATGTCAGGTAATTAAAATCAGATATATATTTTTTTTTATTGCGAGTTAATTTTAGCCCCATTTCACAACCGACTATCACTAAAATATAAAATTTAATAAAATCCTACCTGATATTCACAGTTAATGAGTATACCTGCTGTTTTGAATATATTCGCCCCTTAATTATCAACCTTAACAATGTTTAACTAATAAATAATATGATACAAAAATGAAGTACACTTACCATCTTCTGCATCTTGATCCATTTCGTACTTTTTTATATTTCTGGACGTGCCTTTATGTGAAACTAAATTTGAGCGAGTGTTTGTCGTCCTAATAAAGACAAGAATGAAAACTCTACACAAAGAAACATAAAAATCGTCACAATTTATTATCTTGAGAACAATCCTTTTGTAGATTCATCAATTACAGTTTTGTTTGATAGAAAAATGTATTATTACGTCACGTTGTCATGACAATGATTTAAATAATGAAATTTACCCATGTATAATGCATATCATTAAAATTTACCTGTAAATCAAAGCCTATGAGATACTTCTCTGGATATTATGTGCGAATGCGAATTGAAAATGAAGGAAATACCCTATTGTCGACACTAAAAACAATAAACAAAGTTTTGATAAAAATTCATATTCAAAACATTAAAAATATTAAAAGTAACACATTACGCTATATTATAGGATCATATTTATATTACAACATTTTCTTTCGTTTCGCGAATTCCGAAGAAACGTAGGTATTTAGGACGTACCATATCCATGAAAATATTTGTATCAAATCTTCATAAATCTTCCTTTCTAGTCATCAAAAAGATGAAAAATATATGTATTATATAGCCTCTGCATATGTGTGTGTTAACGCTCTAGCAGCAGCAATTTTTTGTATTTTCGTAACTCTATATATGTTATGTCCACCGCTATTGTCTCGAGGTAGCGTGCTGCCTTGTTACGCAGCGGGTCCGGGTTCGATCCCCGGTCGGAGCAGTTTTTCTGGGTGAGGTTTTTATCGGGATTCTTTCCTCACCTGCAAGACAAATGTCAGGAAAACGTTAAGGCCCAAACGGTCCCCGAAATCATGTGGCCATCATCATCATCATCATCACCATCATCCTTATCCTTATCATCATCATCCTTATCATCATCATCCTTATCATCATCATCCTTATCAACATCATCCTTATCATCATCATCCTTATCATCATCATCCTTATCATCATCATCCTTATCATCATCCTTATCATCATCCTTATCATCATCCTTATCATCATCCTTATCATCATCCTTATCATCATCCTTATCATCATCCGTATCATCATCCGTATCATCATCCGTATCATCATCATCCGTATCATCATCATCCTTATCATCATCATCCTTATCATCATCATCCTTATCATCATCATCCTTATCATCATCATCCTTATCATCATCATCCTTATCATCATCATCCTTATCATCATCATCCTTATCATCATCATCCTTATCATCACCATCCTTATCATCATCATCCTTATCATCATCATCCTTATCATCATCATCATCATCCTTATCATCATCATCCTTATCATCATCCTTATCATCATCATCCTTATCATCATCATCCTTATCATCATCATCCTTATCATCATCATCCTTATCATCATCATCCTTATCATCATCATCCTTATCATCATCATCCTTATCATCATCATCCTTATCATCATCATCCTTATCATCATCATCCTTATCATCATCATCATCCTTATCATCATCATCATCCTTATCATCATCATCCTTATCATCATCATCCTTACCATCATCATCCTTACCATCATCATCCTTACCATCATCATCCTTACCATCATCATCCTTACCATCATCATCCTTACCATCATCATCCTTACCATCATCATCCTTACCATCATCATCCTTACCATCGTCATCCTTACCATCATCATCCTTACCATCATCATCCTTATCATCATCATCCTTATCATCGTCATCCTTATCATCATCATCCTTATCATCATCATCCTTATCATCATCATCCTTATCATCATCATCCTTATCATCATCATCCTTATCATCATCATCCTTATCATCATCATCCTTATCATCATCATCCTTATCATCATCATCCTTATCATCATCATCCTTATCATCATCATCCTTATCATCATCATCATCCTTATCATCATCATCCTTATCATCATCATCCTTACCATTATCATCATCCTTCATCGGTGTGGAAACAACGGGAAGCTACCGCACCTATAATTCCCTAGTAAAGCTGTAAAGCATAGCATGAAAATGCTATGATTGCAGTGAAAGACCTGCCTTCGGGCAGAATTACTATGGATGGATATATGCTATTGCAATAAAATTATATACGTATTTCCTTAACATCGGAAAATCGGAATATGAGGAATGAGAGTTTGCCTAAGAGACGGTATTTAAAAATCGCTCTAAGAACCGCCAATTTTTGTTTTTTTTAACACGAAACTCAGCATGTAGAATTGAATAAAAAAATTATGTAGAGTTCGTTAATCAGCAAAATTGGATCTTTAGGAGTTGGAATTAATCTGAAAACTGAAATTTTAGTGGAAACATTTTCAACATTTTAGAAGGCACAATTAATGTTTTCTCGCAACGAAATTTGAAATAAACAATTTATTATCAAAGCAAATGCAGATTCCATGAACTAATGAAATCAGACTATTAGAGATAAGGTTTACCAGGAGCTTAAAATACGAAAATTGGTCTAATACTCGCAATTTCTCTTCTCTTTCAACGAAACTGATACGTACCATGGAGTAAATATATGTGATTTAATTAAAAATACTTCATGTTCCGTTTATCAGCAAAAACGGACCATAAATTAGACTTTCTATAGAATTCATTTTGTTTACACAGCTCCTGCTTAACGGGCATTTTTGCAGAAATTGTTTTCTACAAATAGGTTTTCCTTTCATTTGACATTTGTTTACTTATTTTTAGACTGTTTAAATATTAAAATAGGTAACTAAATATAGCAGTCTTCAAGTAAATTTCTGTTAAATTCGTCAAGTGATGAAAACCATATAAATTTTATTTAGTTGAGGACGACTGCTATATCAGGTACCTATTTTAATATTTTAACATTATATTGCATAACCTCAATGGTATTTTACAATAAAATTTAGAAGCATTGATTATTTGTAGATGATTTAATATCGTGACTATTTTTGTGATATTTCATGATACCATAATTGAAGAATGTGATGAAATGAATATTGGTAACACAATTCTATCTCAGGATTTGTCTTGATGACTGAGGAATACTACAGGATGTCTGATAAGTTACTCCCAATTTTTATACAGCTATAATTTATTTATTTATGAACTAATTTTGTTAGAACTAATTTTGTTAGATACACCACTCCTTGAGTTTGTGTTTAACATCATTTTAAACCTGCACATAAGCTTCAGCATTCTCTATGCATTTTCTTAAACGAACTGGTACGTTAGATACTGATGCCAGCAACATGTTAGGTGTAACATTGGCTAACACATCAGTTATTACTGTTTCCAATTCATCCAGGTTCAGTGGTTTTCTCTTGTAAACCTCCTCCTTAGCCCACCCGCAGAGAAAGAAATCGCAAGGCGTTAAATCGGGTCTGCGAGCAGGCCATTCTTGTGCACCGCGTCTGCCAATCCAACGACGTGGGAAATGATCATACAGCCAATCGCGGACATCATTTGCAAAATGTGCAGGTGCTCCATCCTGCATGAAGTGAAGCTGTGGGCTGTTCCATTGCGAAATCACTGGCCATACACGATCTTGTAGCATTTCCAGGTATCTTTCGCCATTCATTGTGTTCCGCAGAAAGAAAGGATCAATAACTTGGGATGACGTGATACCACATCATACTGTCACCTTCGGACAACCCTGTGCGTTTTCAACACATTCGTGTGGGTTTGTGGGTGCCCAATAAAGGCAGTTATGCCTGTTTACAAATCCTCCAATGTGGAAAACTGCCTCATCAGTCCACAGAATGTTTTCAAAAAGTTCACGCCAATCTTCATTCCAACCCAAGAACATTTCTGCAAACTCCATTATTCTGTCACAGTCATCGAGAAACAATTGCTGTACGTAATGTGGCTTCCACGGCTTAAAAGTGAATCTTTCTTAAGAATCGTTGCAACAGCGTAACGTGAAAGTCCATTTTCACGAGATCCTTGGCGCAGTGATTTCTTAGGCCTCCTCACGAACTCTGTCAGCATTCTCTGCTGTCCTCGGCGTTGATGGTCTTCCTGATTGTTTTGTATATGCGACACTCCTTGTTGTTAGTAATTTGGAATGGCAATTGTAATTGTTTTTTAGTCCAGTCTTCATAGATCCCTCGTTCAGCCCTCCACCACCTTTGTACTCGCACCACAGATCCCCAGACCTCATAACGAGCTGCTATATTGCCCATTCTTCCACACTCAATACAGGCGGCATTTTTCAACTGAAACAAAGAAAGAAAAAGAAGAAATATGTTAAACACATCTTCAAGGAGTGCTGTATCTAACAAAAGTAGTTCTAACAAAATTGGTTCATAAATAAAGAAATTATAGCTGTATAAAAATAGGAAGTGACTTATTAGACACCTTGTATAAAAAACTTACGGTGGACATCCTTAGGATTTGAACCAAAGATCTCCTGAAACGCTACCACTTTATCCAACTCATTTGCTCATTTGATTTCAATCTCTAAATTCGTTTTTATACTGTAATAATTGTTCTTACTCTTCGTCATCCATACAGCCCTTAAGTAGGAGAATATTTCAAAAAACATATATGTTGTTAGTACATATTAGAAAAATGCAGATTTTCTTGGGATCTACAACTTTATATCTAGTGGCCAATAAATGCCTTAATATATTGCTCACATATGGTGATAAAGCGTTGAGACATGGCGAAATAGAATACCAGGCCTTCAGTCTTATAAATATTTTCCAAATTTATATTAAATATCTATAAATTGATTATAATATTTTTTTTTCAAATGCCCCAGGTTTGTCTTTCGACATTCCTGGTTTCTCTCCTGGCATGGCGTACTTGTAACCCACTTCTGAGGTTGGGGCGCCTGGAAGGCGGGGTTACGTTGCCCCGATGATATGATGGGTGATGATGATGATAATGGCGCGCCAGGAGAGTCCCTAATCCTAAGCTTAACCTAAGATGAATATGAATGATGATGATTGCGATGGCCATATGATTTCGGGACCGTTTGGGCCTTAAAGTTTTCCTGACATTTGTCTTACAGGTGAGGAAAAACCCCGATAAAAACCTCACCCAGAAAAACTGTCCCGACCGGGAATCGAACCCGGGCCCGCTGCGTGACAAGGCAGCACGCTACCCCGAGACCACAGCGGTGGTTAAAATTATAAATTAAATAAAATCCATAGTATGAAGCTCCGCAGAACCAAGTCCAAAGAATTAGTTATTATTACAGTACAGGATACAGGTTAGTGTGGCGCTGTTCCTCAATATTTGATTGGTTTCTTAATCGGACTTTTCTATTTCTCATATCGAGTTATTACAAAGTTATCCTCACGAGGTTGAGTGTACCCTGTTACAGATATTATAACGAAATAATAATTTGATATAGCCGGGAATCAAACCCTGGTCCCTCGGGATACTTGTCAGATATGCTAACTGCGCTACTGAGACGGTGATTATATATATATATATATATATATCCATCCATCCATAGTAATTCTGCCCGACGACAGGTCTTTCACTGCAATCATAGCATTTTCATGCTAGGCTTTACAGATTTACTAGGGGATTATAGATATGGTAGCTTCCCGTTGCTTTCCACACCGGTGAAGGATGATGATGATGATAATAAGGATGATGACGATGATGGCCGGATGATTTTCGGAGACCGATGGGCCCTAAGCTACCTGACATTTGTCTTACATGTGAGGAAAAACCCCGAAAAAACCTCACTAAGCAGCCTGTCCCGACCGGGAGTCGATCCCGTGCCCGCTGCGTGACAAGGCAGCACGCTACCTCGAGACCACAGCGATGGACATATATACGAGTATATATATACACGAGTACACATTAATTCCGAAACAGATCCTTCTTTACAAACCACTAGGACGAACAAAGGTAGGAAGACCCAGTAAAAGATGGACAAACCAATTCTAGCATGAGATCGTAACAGACATTAAGGCCTTGATGCTAATTATATATATATATCTTCCTTTCCATTAACGCAGTTTAACCTCTCACTTTATAGGTAGTTTTACGTGCCACACGCCAGCCCGGCCTTAAAATCACTCTCTCGAAGATCGTGTCATTGTAAATATGTATTATATAGTCTACATACTATTTTTGATCACACAAAGACATGGAGGGCTTCCCCGAATGATGAATCAACTCAATGCCAGAGCCTGCGCCGAGACAACACGATATTAAAATGAAAACAAACCATCCACACACGCATTCATAGTCTTACAGGTGAGGAAATACCCCAATAAAACTATCACCCAGGAGTAGGAATCTTGTCCCGACCGGGGATAGAATCCTGGCCCGCTGCGTATGAGGCAGCAACACTACCCCGAGACCACAGCAGTGCAATATATATATATATATATTAATGCCTCAGTTTGTCCTTTTTAGACATTTCTGGTGTTATCTCCTGGCATTGGCGTAATTGTAACCCGCTTCTGATGTTGGGGCGCCTGGAAGGCGGGTTACGTTGCCCCGATTATATGATGGGTGATGATGACGATAGTGGTGCGCCAGGAGAGTCCTTAATCCTAAGCTTAATCTAAGATGAATAAGAATGATGATTGTGATGGCCATATGATTTTCGGGGACCGTTTGGGGCTTAATGTTTCCTGACATATGTCTTACAGGTGAGGAAAAACCCCGATGAAAACCTCACCCAGGAAACTGTCCCGACCGGGGATCGAACCCGGGCCCGCTGCTTGACGAGGCAGCACGCTACTTCGAGACCACAGCGGTGGACATATAGGCCTATATATATATATATATATCATCATCATCATCCGGTATCATGGCAGCTGCCGCCGCCTTCCGGAAACCAAACGCCATTCCTCTCTATCCATCCATTGATCTTCCTCCATTCCTCTGATATTCATAGCTGCTTGTACCCCTTCTATCCAAGTTTTCTTCGGTCTTCCTCTCTTCCTCCTTTCCATTGGGATCCATTCCATAACAATTTTTGGCAATCTTTGCTCTGGCATTCGTTTGACATGTCCATACCACTGCAATCTTTTCTTTTCTATGATGTCTATGATGTCCGGCTCCTCTTGTACACCCATACTTTTCCTTATTTCTTTATTTCGTATTCTATTCATTCTAGATTTTCCAGCTGATCTTCTTAAAACATTCAATATATATATATATATATATATATTAAATTTTGACATTTAGCAATGAAAGCCTAATATGACATGAAAAGAAAAAATATATATATGAAGGAAAAATAAATGTTTGTACTAGGATGCCTGGATAGCGTAACTGGTTGCGCACTAATGTATCAAGTTAGAGGTCCTGGGTTCAAATACGGGTTCAGGCGTTATTTTTCTTTTCATGTCATGTATATATGTTATATAATTAAAAATCGTGACTTTTCGTATGATTTTCTTACAAATTATTGCTAAGTTGTGACAGTGTTTAAAACATTAGGTAATTTTAATTGTACCACATTCTGGAGTAAGCGAGGGATAGCTTATTTTAGTGACGTAGGCTATAGTATTTTTTATTTCTTGTTCACATAAAGACAAATGTCACATATAGTGAATGTGCTAGGCATGGTTGTGTTTATTTTAGAGACGTGAAGAGTTGGTTAAGGGTAATATGTTTGCAAAAGGTTTTTTTAGTAAAGAGTTGGCCTAACGATGACTAGTCGGCGCCATTCTGTCGCACTAGGGGTTGGTGTGCCCTCGCCCTCTTTGAACGGTGATCACAGTTCTTTCAAAGAGTCATGAAAGTAAGCTTTAATTCCAAATTTACTTTAAAACATTGACAGTTTTAGCCCTATGAAGCTCAGAGAAGAAGATACAGCTCATCAGCATGTAAAATACGCAAGACAAAAATGAGACAATCGTGCAATTTAGTACGTTCCCCTCTTATTGAGAATTCTTGCTGTGAAGATAATTTTGTACCATAGCTCTAGAAATGGCTCTCAGAACATAATTTAATCAAGTGGTTTTCTTTATCACTGCCTTCTTAATAAAAATATTTATCGTTTCAACAATAATTGTAATTGAAATTCATCGGAGAACATTTTTTGACAAGGCGCCTCATAAATTTAGTGTTTTTTACGAAACCGCGATTTCAAACTAATCACGTCCATCTTCAGCCATAACTCCGACTGATGAAATTCTTCGGCCATCAACTCTTATATTGTCACCATCTTCAGCGCTGCCATCTATGGTTGAATTTATTAACTTCAAAAATACATTTTTTTTCGTTACGAATATCAAAGTTCATTGATCTATTTTTTACATACATTTAGAAAAATAAATTATAGATCAATGAATTTTGATATTCCTAACGAGCAAAATTGTTTTCGAAGTTCATAAAATCAACCATAGATGATAGCGCAGAAGATGGTGAAAATAGAAGAGTTGACGGCCGAAGAATTTCATCAGTCGGAGTTAGGGATGAAGATGGACGTGATTACGTCTGGAACCGCGGTTTCGTGAAAAGCACGAAATTTATGAGATGAGTTGTCAAAAGTGTTTTTCGATGAATTTTAATGATTATACCTCATAATGTTTACTTCCCAACATTAATTTAACATAATAATTGTCATGTCGTGTCTTCTACTTAGTATGGACTATTTCTAGTCTGGCCTGTAAAGTTCTATCTCACTCAATTGAGGAAAACACTCAAAATCTCAAGTAGGTCTAGGTAATTCAATGCGATCGGGATTCGTTCCCTGATCGCCTGATTGAGAGGCAACGATGTCACACCTCTAGGTCACGGCGATTGTCAATGATATTTTGTCTATTAGAGATTCAGCACTTGGGACTTCTGAGTGATATTTTTTTTTACTTGGGTGGTTACCAGCTCAACCGCAAAACCCCCAACCTGGAGGACCAGAGTTTAATTTCGGAGTTGTCTTCCTCCTAGACAGACTGCCTTACAAGGCTACAGAGCTCTGTCTGCCCCGAGCATCTGGTTTTATGGCGCCAGAAACTCGCCATTCACGCTCCATCTTCAGTAAAAAGTCACACCACGTGAAGGTAGATGGAAGGGTTGCGCTGAGCTAGTTGGAGCCTTTTGTAGTGTCTGAGAACTCATCCTCAGATCCTCAGCACGATGGACTTGAGACCGGAGAAGGTCGCATTGACCTAATCTGGAAAGGAAGTAGAAGAAGAAGAAGAAGAAGAGATTCAGCCAAATATCTTGGAAGGTGTATCTCTGGACGTATCGCAACTAGAACGCTTTTTAAAACACATCTAGAGCGTCCCCAGTCTTGTATTTTGGATAATTTTTACATATTGAATATCATCATGATGTAAAAACCAATTTTAGGCCATGTGACCTGTGACGGTAAACCTAACGAAGAGGGTCTTGATCTTTCCATGATGTTTTTGTCTTCCTTGGTCCCTGTGTCCAGTTGGAGTATATTGGAACGCGAATTTTGGAAGTCTATTTCTTTCCATTCTTCTCGGATGATTTTACCATTCTTGTTGGTATTTTTCTATATCATCTAAACTTGGTACTCCAAGTTTTTCTCTGATATTAGTGTTCCTCTGGTGATCCAATCTATTAATCCCTAACAGTGAACGTAAGAAGTGCATTTGGCTTACTCTGAGTTATGAGAATTTCTTTTATGTAAAATCCAAATTTCACTTCCGTATTTTAAGCAGCTTTTGATGGCATGTTACGTAATCTTAGTTTTGTCTCTGTCCTCATCTGTTTACCAAAATGTCTTCTTATTATTCCATTCATTTTACTATATTTTTGTAATTATGAATCAATGTTACTATTATGTTCTGCAAATACACTTCCTAAGTACATGAGAAATTAGGCACGTGTTCTATAATTTTTCCATCAATCTCAATTTTCATCCGTTGTATGCTTTTTCCACATTGCCTTTGCTTTGGATTTTGAAGTTTAAAATTTCATATTATATTTGAATAATTGATACGCTGCTATTTTTAAGCTGTCTTCGGAATATATTATTATTTTATCACGCATTGAATAATTGAGGCAATTTAATTTTAATAAATTCTAAATTGATCATTAACGCTGAAGTACATTTTAGTGATGTAAGGAATGAGGGGAGGGGGAAATAAAATAAAATACCCATCCTTAATTTAAGATGAAGACTTTCTGAATACGAATTCTAAACACTGCTGTTCAGTCAATTTGCTTGGAAATGTATATAGTCCACCGCTGTGGTCTCGAAGAAGCACGCTGCTCTGTCACGCAGCGGGCCCAGATTCGATTCCCGGTCGGGATAGGCTCCTGGTTGAGGTTTTTTCGAGGGTTTTTCCTCACCTGTAAGACAAATGTCAGGAATTTTAGGGCCCAACGGTCCCCGAAAATCATCCGACCATCATCATCATCATCATCATTATCATCATCATCATCATCCTTCACCGGTATAGAATGCAAGGGGAAGCTGCCACACCAATAATTCCCTAGTAAAGCTGCAAATCATAGCATCAAAATGCTATTCTTGCAGCTTTACTAGGGAATTGTAGGTGTGGTAGCTTCCCGTTGCTTTCCACGCCGGTGAAGAATGATGATGATAAGGGTGATGATGATAAGGATGATGATGGCCATATGATTTCGGGGACCGTTTGGGCCTTAGTTTTCCTGACATTTGTCTTACAAGTGAGGAAAAACCCCGATAAAAATCTCACCCAGAAAAACTGCCCGGACCGGGGATCGAACCCGGGCCCGCTGCGTGACAAGGCAGCACGCTACCTCGAGACCACAGCGGTGGACTATGGATGGATATATATATTTAGAAGATGATATAGATTTACAGTCCCACTCTAATGTTATTAGCCATGCAACCTACTTCTGTATCTTGAAAGACCTACGTTGATTCGTTGAATCGAAACTGTTGCGTTGGAATCGGACCATGACAATTCGCTTGACAGTCTTGAATAAAGTGTCTGCCTTGTATAATAAAGATCGCGGGTTCAATTCTTGCGAACTATTTTCACTCAAAGACTTCAACGTGTTCATAATTCTTACCCACGTTTTATTTGTTGTATTCGCAAATTTGACCATGTTACACCGTACATGGAACAATTATCGTAGCTTCGTCTAAGAGATTGTATGATTGTCCATTCCCTATCCCTTCTCTATAAAATACTTCACACATCATCGCCTAATTATTTATCACGCCGCTTCATCAGACTATCCGACACACACAACCTTGACACTCGATCCCATCAGCACATTGTTCTTTATATCCCTTCTCATCACACTGTGTATTATTCACTATATTTTACAGTCTCACTTGTCAAAACATGGAATACCCTTTCGTCCTATGTCAGAGACTGTTAAACTATAACATCCTTCAAAAACCGAGCGGTTAAGGTAGGAAGCCTTGGCGCAGAGCTACGGGACTTGCGCTGGTTCGAGTCTCCATGGGGGAAGAAATTTTCTCATGGTATTTCGGCCAGTATGGGACCGGTGCCCACCCAGCATCGTGAGGCGATTGGGTAGCTACAATCAGTAGCGGCTCCAGGTTGAGGAACCAGCTATAACGGCTGGGGGACTCGACATGCTAACCACATGTCACCCCTACACTGGCTGTTGATCTCTACCTCTGTGATTGACACATGTGGATGTGAAGGGCCAGCAGCCGGCTGGTAAAAGGGCAACCGCTGAAAAGTGGAAAGACCCTCAATCGGAAGAATTATTTAATAAATTAAATTATACACCTCACTGATAGTATTCTTGTAACAATTCATAAATTATTTATGCAATATTTACGAAAACAGTAAGATTAACAAATATTTTCTTTTGTTTTAAATATTGTATAACCGCAAGATTATTTTTCTGTAGGCCTATCTCATTATTGTTCTTTGTTTTTATATATACATTAGACAGGGACAATCTACCTACAATTTAATTTGCCTTGCTTGAATACATTTTATTATCAGTTTTAGTCTTAATCTTAACTGGTTATATTCCATCCATAGTAATTCTGCCCGAAGGCAGGTTCTTCACTGCAATCATAGCATTTTCATGCTATGCTTGCAGCTTTACTAGGGAATTGTAGATGTGGTAGCTTCCCGTTGCTTTCCACACCGGTGAAGGATGATGATGATGATGATGGTGGTGATGATGATGATGATGATGATGATGGTGGTGATGATAAGGATGATGATGATGGTCATATGATTTCGGGGACCGTTTGGGCCTTAAAATTTTCCTGACATTTGTCTTACAGGTGAGGAAATACCCCGATAAAAACCTCACCCAGAAAAACTGTCCGACCGGGTATCGAACCCGGGCCCGCTGCGTGACAAGGCAGCACGCTATCTCGAGACCATAGCGGTGGACCTAGTTGTATTATAGATCGTAATATAATAGATATTATCTTATTTATCAATCTTCATTTATAATATAATATTAGAGTCAATTATGATTGTTATATTCTGATGTAATATATGTTTGTCCTGGTGAGTGGAAGAGAAGGCTACACGAGCTTAACTCCACCAGACTAAATAAATATATAAAATAAATAAATAATAATAAATCAACGGAATTTTTAAGTGAAGGAATTCTAATTGCATTTGTTTCGTTGGGAAACTGTTATTACCGTGTCACATATTAGGGTGGCACATTGAAGAATGTCGGACACGAGAAGAATTTCCGTGGAAAAATTCTCAGGTCTACAAAGTCTGCCCTATGTAAGTTCTAAAGTTTACCTATCCATTTCAAATCAAATTCATAACTGCATAATCTTTGGCATGAAAGCATACCTGATTCCTCGGGAATAAAACATTGATTACTCAAGGAAGTATGTGACCTTGCTATCTCATTTTATATACCAAATTAACCAAAATTACTTATTAAACATTGGTCTTTTAGGGGCAAATTAAACAATGTCCATTTCGAAAAATCTTCCGGGCTTGTTACTCGTGGTCGTTAGGCTTAAAACTCCCCGACATTTCGCCAGAGACTGCGTCCGGTATCCTCAAGCCAATCAGGAAGATTTATAATTATCATGTTACTAATTCCGGGTGAAAAAAATCTAACAAGTAAGTAAATTTTATTTTTTTTATTTTAAGGTTATGTAAGGAAATATTTTTAAAATAAAATCTTTGACAACAGTCAGTTATATCTAAAACATGAACTTTCTGAGAATACCAAAATTTAGGCTTAGCAGGTTTTTTAGGAGAAAAATGTAGATATTCGTAAAGGGCTAAAAGTCACCTTTTCTAGACCAAATAAACAACTTTAGAGATTAAAAATTACTCACTAAGAAGGGACTTCAAATCTTTAATAAGTACAAACAAAACACATGGTCTGAGACTATAATTGACCAATATAAGAGATGAGTATTAAAATTATCCAATTATTTTAATGTTACACACACACACAAACTATTAGTTAGGCTATGAATTAAAATATATGTTTGCATAAAATGTATCATCTTTACACGCTTTATATTAGCTTGATCTGTATCTATTTATATAAAGGAATCTTTCTACACGATTTTCACCCACTTAAAAACATTGGATCGACTTGAAACTTTGTATACTTGTAAAGGACCAATGACAATACAATAATTTCACAAATAATATATCATAGGTTGCGGACTTATCGACTTTTTAGTCCATCGTTGTAAGAAATTAATATCCCTCTGGTAGCTCAGTTGGTAGAGCGGTGGACTGTAGTGGTGTATAATTTCAGTAATCCATAGGTCGTTGGTTGAAATCCGGGCCGGAGGATTTTTCTTTTTTAGAAGAGTATTCTTTTAGCTCATAATACAATAGTATCGAATTTAAAGATATTTACATTGTATCTTATTCTGTAAAATATAAATGACAATTATGTAAACTTACCACATTGTAATTTATCCAAAAAAAATTAGAAGAATACGATTAACTGTAACTATTTATTTATATTAAAATATTCAAAACTATTATAATAATGTTAGATAATAATAAATTTAAAAAATATATAATTATATTCGTGCCTAGACACTAAAAATATCGTAAGCAATTAAATTTTCATGGGATTCCGGTTTATGACAATTAATTAAACTAAAAATAAAAAAAATAATAGTTAAAAAACTAAAACAACACGCTTTATTAGAAAACCAAACTAAAAAATAAAAAATAAAAAATAGTTTAAAAAAACTAAAGCAACACGCTTTATTAAAAAACCGAACTAAAAAATGAAAAATAATTTTAATTTCCAACACGCTTGGGATAAAATTAAAGTGGTCAACAAAATAATCATCTCCAACACATCTAGAATAAAACTAGAGTTATCTACAAAAAAATAATTTTACCAACAAAAGCGTGGGGTGCTTTTTATGGTTTTTACGTTTTCTTCTTAGAGACTTTACTTTTACCAATATCTGTTTATTATCAAATATATTAATTGATATAGAGCACCCCACGCTTTTGATGGTACAATTATTTATTTTGTAGATAACTCTAGTTTTATTCTAGATGTTTTGGAGATGATTTACTTGTTGACCACTTTAATTTTATCCCAAGAGTGTTGGAAATCAAAATTATTTTTCACTTTTTAGTTCCGTTTTTTAAAAAAAGTGTTGTTTTAGTTCTTTAAACTATTACTTATTACGTGATTGAAATCGCTATGCATTAGCTCATAAGGATCGATCATCCACATCGAGCAATATGAGTAGTATTTCAGGAATTCATTCTAATTTTCATGATTCTAACAATAATAGCGAGTACAACATATATATTTCTATGGATTAATTTCATTATATGAAGTTTTTAAATGTCATTGTAGATAAATTTCCTAAGATAAAATTTTCGTAAATTATTTATGAAGATATCGCCGCTTAATTTTGAGTAGTCTAGTGTTTTCAATACTTTAGGGACCTAACAAACCTTGAAAGTAACTTTACTCATTAGTCAAATTTGATTCCACGTGTATAAAATCACTAGTTGAAGCGTTCCACATTGTCAGATGCAAATTTATATTCACCCATGACCTTTAAAAATGAGAATATTCTGTTGATCATGTAAAAGTGACGCAGACTTATAGAACCAGGACATTGAATTAAATGAATTGAATTGAAGACTTCGGTGTGTATAAATAACAATGTATCTTGATTTATTCATTATTTCCGTTAACTCAGCTTTAAATTAAATGCTCTAATATTAAAGTTTATTTTATTTATTTTTTTGTAAGCCCATGTTTTCCCTTAACAGAGATTTAGGCGCTCTCCCCCTACAAGGAAGAATTTGAACCATACTAATTTAGTTCCACTTGTTTTCGTTTAGATGTAATTTGAGTGGTCCGTAGTTTGCGTTCCGCCTCATACTGACATCTAGGAAACTAAGGTAGTACTAGGACGGGAAAATTCTGTAAATTTTGTTTAGAGGCCTTTTCATTCAGGCTTAAGGATTTTTTACGAGCACATTATTTGATAAAATACACAACACAGAAATTAGGGGCAAATGCCATATTCAAGACATAGCCAAATTTATTATAGATAGACGAAAATATTGGAAGGGTCGTATAGAAAGAATGGAAGAAAACCGGCTTGAAAAAAGAGGTAAAGAAGATAGGCCAATGGACGGGAGAAGAACAAGAGGAAGACCAGCCAAGAGATGGATAGATAGTGAATGCACATCCAATACGTCTTCCTCCGAGGAGTGATTTTGGAAATAAACAGGATGAAAATCCTACAAATTAAGTTTAAGAAGAAGAAGAAGAAGAGAAGATTACAACCTAGAAATTTCTTCTACAAAACTAAAGTAATGGCCTACAGTAGTGTGGTAAATAAATGGAACGAACAAAAATAGTACTAAATGACAAAATGCTATAACAAGTAAAAGATTCAATTATCTAGGTGTATCTCTAGGTTGTAATAGAGAAAAAGACACAAATAAAAAAGTTTTATAAGGTAATGGCAGTTCCATTGTGACATTTGGATCAAAGAATTGGGCCATGAATAGATCAGACAGAAGTTTACTAGAAACATCAGATATGAAGTTCCTCAGATACATTGCAGGATATACTCTAACAGACCACATTCCTAGTGAAACAATTGGGCAAGAACTCTAAATGAACATATCTAAATGAAAAAAAAAAACAAAACAAAAATGGCATGAACGTAGTTTAAGAATTGATTCTTCTAGGCTAACAAAACAAGCACTGCTGTACCAATCTCAAGGCTAAAGAGATGTGGGACATCCTAGAAGATGATGGGAAGATGAATTCTGAGATCGAAATAGGTCGACGGCCTACCATGAGGATGATGGTGACATAAATAATAAATTACTACCTTTTTATATTTATGTTGCACCCTTAAAATAACACTGGAACGAAAGTAAGGAAATAAACGCATTAAAAATATTATAAAGTACTGGCTGTACCTGCAATATTGTTTGGCTCAGAAATATGGACTCCGAATAAACAGTCAATTAAAAAAAATAAGCAGCAGAAATGAATTATGTACGATTTGTTACAGGATATACTTTAATTAAAAAAAACGGAGTGAAGATATCCATAAACAACTGAAAATATTCAGTTTGGCAGATAAAATAGAAGAGTTCAGGAGAAAATGGTATGAACATGTCTGCAGAATAGATAGCAACAGATTGCGTAGGAAAAGTCTGAACTATCAACCAAGAGGAATAAAAAAGAGATCAGAGATTCCCACGAAAGAGATGGACACAACAGCTATAATACTTGGAGCCGGAACGAACCAGAAAAAGGTTTAATTTTTGCCAGAAGAAGAATATTGAAGTTTCTCTTCATGTGGAAACAGGTCTATGGCCTAATTCCATGATGTAGAAGAGAAAGTAAAAGAAGAAGATGAAGATTTAAGTTTTAGCAAATTCCAATCAACATAAGAATTTAAATAATTTGTGGGTTTGTCGATTGTGTAACATATACAGTAAAACTTGTTTAATCCGGAAAATTAATAATGCGGAAATCTGTCCAATGTGAACGAATTTATTGGTCTCGGCGAAATAATAATAATAATAATAATAATAATAATAATAATAATAATAATAATATACGTGTATTTATTTAAATAAAACGGAATGTGTCCAACGCAGAAACGGAAGGATATTTCTACACAATAATATTAATAATAATAATAATAATAATAATAACTATTCTAAGGCGGAAAGATTGAGAGAGAATAAATTAGTTTCCACACCCATTTTGCGAAATACAGATTTGTTTAACAAATATTTGGCGTGTGACATCTGTCTTACAAATAACCAGTAAACTTTAAAATCTTAAATTAGTTTAATATCTGAGACCGATTATCTTTCACATGTAGCGTTCTGGATTTACGAAATAAAGATGGCTAAATCGTATGAATCATTGCCAATAACGAAAAAGTGAAAGTGATTGAAGATAAAGAAAAACAAACTCTCAGTACGCGAAATAATGACTAAATTTAAATGCGGAAAAACCCCAAGTTTGGGATTTTGAGACACAAATGAAAAAATAATGAATGAATGGATGCAACGAAATGGTCAAATGAAAAAAAAAAAAAAAAAAAAAAGAAATCAACGAGGTGTGTTTTACAAGTCCACGATCAAAAAATCTCCAAATTTCCGGACCGATACGATACTCCAAAGTAAAGTTCTAGCTGTTGCTATATCCGTAGCGAACATAGGGAATAACGATTTTAAGGTACCTTCAGGTTGGTTGTGGACAGTTTTAAAAGACGACATAATGTAGTGTGGAATGAAATTTGCGGAGAATGAAAGGAAGTGGACGAAAGTATAGTTAGTGAGTGAAACCAAAACTGCATACTTCAATTTCAGGATAAGCGCCTAAGAGACATTTTTAACGCTGACGAAACGGGGCTGTTTTTTCGCACGTTACAGTCGAAGTAGCTCATACATAACTATATTTCACTTTCCAATGGCAGCGGAACTACAATTAATCCAAGGTACGTAAAAAGATATATACGTTACTCTATAATCTAAGATTAGTTAATATTTTTTTTGTTTTTTTAATAATGCGGAATGTTGTCTAATGTGGAAAAATAAATGGTCCCACGCGATTCAGCTTTGAACAAGTTTTACTGTATTTGATACTTTCTGTAGAAATAAAACACAGCCAAGATCTTCTAAAAGAACTTGCAGGACACAACAAAATAGTAGTTCTACAATGGATACCTGGTCACTGTTCTATATACAAATGAACAAGCAGATTAGTTGGCTGAGAAGCTATATATGCCCCCACTTACCTATCAAAAACCAATGGCATTCCAGACTCCAAAAATTACAATAAAATGACTATACAATGCACAACACCCAAATGAAGTAGCCTCCAGAACAGCTAATAAACTCTAGAGAAAAACAATTCTAGAAACACCTCATTACCCCACAAGAACCGCAGTTACATTATTCCGCCTAGCATCGTGACAAGATTTGCTGGGAAAATACCTCTTTCGTCTTGGGATTATGCAAATACCATCGTATCTACTAAGCAGCAACAACTTAGATATGGACCGACATCACATTACAACATGCCCTGGCCTGCAGTCACACACAGAAGCAGAACGCTACTGGGAGGCTAGGTGAAAGATTTGAAACTTCGACCATAATTGATTTTATGTTTACTGTTTATTTTCTTTGTAGGCTGATGGTATTATGACCACAATACCAGCCATTAGATAAATATATTTTCATTTAAAATCATCCTAATCCTCCAGGGATTAAGCCTGTTGGCTCTTTCCAGTTTCATGAAAGCTAGAATTGTTAAAATTGTTCAGACCATCTTCTGTGTGGGCGTCCAACATTTCTCCTTTCGTGCGGTTTATAATTTAGCAATAATTTTGGAAATCTTCCTTCTGGAATTCTATCAATATGTTCTTTCGAGTCGTTTTTATATTTAATTATTCGGTCTGTAAGTTTGAAAAAATTTAGTTCCTTTCTTATATCTTAATTTATTTTTTGTCCAGCAGAGTATAATTTAAAATATGGTAATTTTATGATATAACTAACTCACTGACA
This sequence comes from Diploptera punctata, assembly GCA_030220185.1. Taxonomy (NCBI): domain Eukaryota; kingdom Metazoa; phylum Arthropoda; class Insecta; order Blattodea; family Blaberidae; genus Diploptera; species Diploptera punctata. Next base: position 66,739 of record JASPKZ010007410.1, on the reverse strand, counting down.
CTATGGAACCCGTAGATTTATGGCTGCGAGCTCATAAGCTCTCCACCCTTCCCTATCCTGAGCTAGTGTTTTCCACCATTCCCTAATATATTCTACTTCCCTCACATCATAGTTAATGTTATTTTCCCACCTCATTCTTGGTCTACCAATTACAATATTCCACTCATCATCTTAATATAATAGCCCAACGATTTAACATGGAAATATCAACAACAAAATCTAAAGTTATGGCCTTTCAAGGGAAATTCCCAGTAAGAAGTAAAATTTGTATTCAGAATTCAATATTAGAGCAAGTTAATTCATATAAATACTTAGGATATAATCTAACTTATAATGAGGAATGTGATATATCCTTTAAAATACAAAACTATAATAAAGCTTTAAGAATTATCAACCAAGTTTTTAAACCATCAAAAGTGCAGAGACACACAAGAATGAAAATCTATAAAGTTCTCGCTAGACCCATAATCTGTTATGGCAGTGAACATTGGGCCATCAGAACTCAGGATGACCGTCATATTACAGCCACGGAGATGAAATTTCTGGGGACGAACTGCCTTCTAGACCACCAAAGAAATTCAACAATAGCCAGAGAGTTAAACATCGTACCTATATCTGAATACCTCCAAGAATATAGAAACAATTGGCTAGCCCATATTCAGAACATTGATCGTCACAGAATACCAAAACAAATTCTTCACTACATTCCTCGAGGCAGAAAAGCTGTGGGCCGACCTTTTCGGAGATGGCGGGAGACCGTAACGGGCCACGGGCCTAATACTTGAAAGGACGATGATGATGATTCCTGGTCTACCAATTGGGCGTTTTCTCACTGGTTTTTCTACAAGAAGCTTCCATGCACATCTATCATTCCTCATTCGTGCCACAAGTCCTGCCCATCGCAGTCTACGAGGCTTAACTGTTATTATTATATCTGGCTTCCTATAAAGACCATGTAGTTGCATTCCATTAAGTTTTTTTTTTTGGAACTTAGTATCCATTTTCAAACGTATTATTGTAACTTGAAGTAAACTTATTAAAAAGATCTAAATCATTAGAACATTCCATCCAATCTTTAGAAGATGAAGAAGGCCTCTAACACAACGGTATTAATAAGCTGTTAGTTTATGCTGATGATGTAGTACTATTAGGGGATAGTGAGTAGATACTAAGGCCCATTCGCACACACTATCAAATAACAATAAGACATTGGGACTGGAAGTAAATAGGTCTATCAGTAAAACTAAATAAATGGTCACTCACACTCACTCACCCACTGGCACCAACGAACCCGTAGGTCCCTGGCCGCGCGGACATAAGCTCTCCATACATCCCTATCCTGAGCTAATGCTTTCCAATCATTTCCTGTATAATCTACTTCCCTCAAATCATAGCTAATGTTATTCTCCCACCTCATTCTTGGTCTACCAACTGGGCGTTTTCCCTCTGGCTTTCCTACAAGAAGCTTCCATGCAAGTCTTTCATTCCCCATACGTGCAACATGTCCTGCCCATCGCAGTCTACGAGACTTAACTGTTCTTATTATATCTGGCTTCCTATAAAGACCATGTAGTTCAAATTTATGTAGTCTTCTCCATTCACCTTCTGTTCATCTCTCTTTGGTCCAACTTTATTCTCAAATGCTCGTAATCTCCTTTAATCTCTTAAAGTAAGAGTCCATGTTTCGCATCCATATAACATAACTGGTAGAATAATAGTTTTATATATTACCAGTTTAACGTTTTTTGAAAGGAGCTGGAACGACAAGAGTCCTGTAATGCATAATAGCACGCATTTCCAGAATTGAGCCTATGTTTGATTTCTTTGTGCACGTCGTTCCTATTTGTGATTACTGTTCCTAGATATTCGAATTCAGCCACTTCTTCAATATTTCCCTCATTTGTCATTAGCTGTCCATTTCCATGATAATATATTTGTGTAAGTGTGATCGTATATTTGGAAACATGGACTCTTACTTTAAGGGATGAAAGGAGATTACAAGTATTTGAGAATAAAGTACTTAGGAAAATTTTCCGACCAAAGAGAGATGAACAAACAGGTGAATGGAGAGGACTACATAACAATGAACTACATGGTCTTTATAGGAAGCCAGATATAATAACAGTTAAGTCTCGTAGACTGCGATGGGCAGGACATGTTGCACTATGGGGAATGAAAGACTTGCATGGAAGCTTCTTGTAGGAAAGCCAGAGGGAAAACGCCCAGTTGGTAGACCAAGAATGAGGTGGGAGAATAACATTAGCTATGATTTGAGGGAAGTAGATTATACAGGGAATGATTGGAAAGCATTAGCTCAGAATAGGGATGTATGGAGAGCTTATGTCGGCGCGGCCTTGGATCAACGGGTTCGTTAGTGCCAGTGAGTGAGTGAGTGTGAGTGACCATATATTTAGTTTTACTGATAGACCTATTTACTTCCAGTCTCAATTTCTTATTGTTATTTGATAGTGTGTGCGTATGGGCCTTAGTATCTACTCGCTATCTCCTAATAGTACTACATCATCATAAGTAATGCCACGAGTGATTTCCAAATTATCGATAAATTCACGACTCACGAAGTGAGGAGTGAATTTATCTAGAGAATTTGGAAATCAAGAGTGGCATTTGTTAGGACTATTTATCGAATAAAATTAAGCTGTTTACTCACAAATCATTATTTAACTATAGTTATTTTAAAATATTTATATATTTAATGTAAACGGCTATGTTTGAAAACAAATGAGAAACGATAGGTACGCTTCATCTGCTTCTTTTGTTTATCACTGCAACCAGATCATTACTATTTATTGCCAAAGGAACGCAATATTGTAAGAATGCTCTCTAGTGGAGAAAAAATGAAAATACATCAAACTGTATATTAATTCATTTCTGATGTCGTATGATGTAAATATGACAATTATATTTTTCTGGATTGTTACCTGGGAAAAAATGCATTTAAGAAAGTGCAAACAGTGGTTTCTTTTTTTGGTGGTATAATCAATTGCTACAAATGTTTTTATATTAACTCCCGCATGCGGCATGTGTTGACATTCATGCACTATATATACAATCTTGTAGCCGAATTTCTCACAGGCTCAGTCACTGCAAAATAATGATCAGAACTGTTCAGAATATTAAAAAGGAGGTGCTTTCTTTAATATGGTAATTATAACACTGATAAATATTTCGTGAAACACGACTCTGATTGGTTGTAAAACAGAAATCATTGAAACGTGATTGGTCATTGACTCCCATTTGGGGCATGAGTTAAATAGTCAGCATAAACTAACAACTAACAGCTTATTAATACCATCGAGTTGTAGGCCTTCCTCATCCTCTAAAGATTTGATGGAATGTTCTAATGATTTAGATATTTTTAATAAGTTTACTTCAAGTTACAATAATACATTTGAAAATGGATACTAAGTTCTAAAAAAAAAACTTAATGGAATGCTACTACTTTTCTTATTTATCCCATACATAATTCATGGATTGTATAAAGTGGATATAGAATACTATTTTTCAGATTATGTAAGTTGATTTTACCGAAATTTTATTCGTAAATTTACATGACAACTTAATTTACTAGGCTGTAGTGAGCAAACTAATAAACGCTGACATGTAGGGAGTAAATACATTCTATTAAATAACACTAAGAAACTTGGACTGGAAGTAAATATAAATTAAATTAAATGTATGGTCACACGTAAAAATATATTACTAATTGGAATGAATACTTAACAACAAATGATAACAATTTTCAAGAAGTGAGCGAATTCACACGCTATAATGTATTTCAATGATCATGTTTGCATTCTTACAATGTATATCATATAGTTCAATTAACCCTTAAATTGGCAAAGTAGCTTATAAGATTCATTGCTTTGATTTAATATTTTTTAAAAATAATGGAAAAATTAACCAGTAGATCATCATCATCATCTGCATTCATGGATTAGGTCTGTTGACCCGTTCCGACTTCAGCCCATCTCTTTCTAGGTCTGCCCACATCTCGGGTGCCTTTAGGTTTGTATTTTGTTATTTGTTTTGGATATCTATCTTCATTCATTCTGTCTATGTGTTGCTTCCATTTTTGTCTACATGTATCTATTTTATCAGTTATTGCAAATATTTCAAGTTCCTGTCTTATTTCTGTGTTTTTGATTCTGTCTTCCTTAGTGCACCCTTTAACAGATCTCAAAAATTTCATTTCTGCCGCCGTTGTCCTACTTACCAGTAGATATTATATTAATTTGTGTCAAATTATACATCAGTGTGCATTAGGCAATAACTATTGGCTGTATATGGTTTGTTTTCACTGCAGTCCAATACTTTTAAATAATCTGATTTCAAAAATTGGTTTTCTCTAATTTAACAAATAGCCTATATATTCTGTAAACAAGCAAAATCAAACCATAAATTGAACTCGCTGAAGAATTCTCTTAGTTTATGCAGTTCCTATCTAACGAACTTTAAAAATTGTAATTAACCTACATTATTTTATCTGAATTTAAGTGTCCCATTGGTAACAAATGTGTAATTTTTATTCACAAGTTTGTTATAATAATGTAGGATAACAATGTCACACTTGAATCAAAAGTAATGTTGTTTATCGAGTCTTCATTATCATTTCGCCATTTTCTCACTATACCTCGGATTTAGACTAAATATCGTATATTTTTCAGTACGGATAAAGAAAACATTGTTAAATTGGGCCTATTCGTGCGTTTTGTAAAATGCGCATTATACTATAAAAATGTCCATTATGCCTTTAATTGGCATTGTAACCTATAGGGTACATCAATTGGTTCGATTTATTTAGTATTATTAATGAAACAGAAGAAAAACGAACGACTATTAATAACTTAAATGTGTGTCGAGTTACATAATAAACCTAGTAATAAGTCATGTGTAATTTTGTTTTCAGTGCAGTCCGCCACATTTAAATAACTGGCACGAGAAATTAGTGTTTTGCCAATTAACGGAAAATCTTTTTTTTATTCGTCTTGTTTGTGATGTCATTTTTTACTCAGATTTATTATAAATAATTATTTATATATAATAAATTATAATTTATCTAGTGTAATCCTAAATTAATGTATCAGAAATTACAAAATAATGAAGTCGGATAATTAAGTTATCGATTACAGTTATTTATAATTTATAAAAGTACATTTAAAAAGAAAAATAAACATTAGAGGCATAGCACTAAAGGGACGTTAGAAAATAAATATTTTTTCCAACAGTTTCGAATAGCATACCAAGCAAATTTCTGTAATCCAATTATGTTTTTACAAAAAATTATCTGGGCATGATCAATTTGGTCCATACTTTGAAAGATTTCGTACAAATGCTGAAAAGATTTCAATCTGTAAATGTGGTGAAATTTTACATTCTGTCAATTACTTACTTACAATTGCCTGATATTTCGGAGACTATTTAACTCATGCCCCAAATGGTAGTCAATGATCAATATATTTCAATTAATTTTGATTTACAACCAATCACAGTCGTTTTTCACCTCGATTTTATCACTTTCATTTTATCGCTTTCGTTTTATCAAATGGCTACCAGATTGTATATAGGCCTGTAGTGCATTAATGTAACCTGATTCTGCTTGCGAGATATAATAGAAAAAACATTAGTAGCAATTGATCGTACTATAAAAAAAGAAATCACTGTTTGCGCTTTCTTAAACGTATTTTTTCCTAGGAATTAACGTTGCAGAAAGATCTAACTGAACTATTTACATCATAGGACATCAGAAATTAATTAATAACCTATAATGATGTTTTTCATTTTTTCCCCACTAGGGTGTATTCTTACAATATTGCGATTCTATTGGGCAATAAATATGATCTGGTTGCAGTGATGAACAAATGAAATATAACGTTTCTCATTTGTTTTCAAACATCGCCGTTTACATTAAACATATAAATATTTTAAAATAACTATATTTAAATAATGATTTGTGAGTAAACAGCTTAATTTTATTCGTTAAATAGTCCTAACAAATGTCACTCTTGATTTCCAAATGCTCTAGATAAATTCACTCTCACTTCGTGAGTCGTGAATTTATCGATAATTTGGGAATCAGACGTGGCATTACCTACGATAAATGTACATTTTTGAAACCACACTACCATGCCCTTCTCTTAAAGTTATTTTTTAGATTATATTATGTAAATAATTTTCACATGTTCATTAGCTATTTTTTAACGTTGTATTGTAATATTATGTTAGTTGTAATCTAATAACTCTAACATATTTCAGGTTGAATAGGGTTAACTGTGAAATCTGGAGATTTGATAATAATTTATTAAAGTTAAATATAATTTTACGTAATAAAGCAGTTTCTGATCAAGATAATTTTTAATTTTTTAGTAATTAGGTTATATTAATGTTTAATATAAATTAATTTTCATTACTGAGGTTATCGCAATTTGAAGAATGTAATATTTTTATGCTTAAAGTATTTTCATCTGCCTCAAATTTTATTTTACTACTTAAACTACATTATCGAATGGTAATTATTATATGTACCCGTAGTTGTTTTCGAAATGTTTATTGGGAAAGTCTTGGGAAAAACATATTAGGAAAGCTAGGCATTGGTTGGAGAATAATTTTCGGTTGGATCTTAGGAAATTGGATATCGGAGATATGAACTGAATTCAGATGGCTGAGAATGGACCAATGCAGTGGATTATCTTAGTGAATACGAAATTGAACCCATTAGTTACATTAAAACTATACACTATTTCGTTAGTTAAGAATTGAGTTTCAGAGCCGAAAATCAGAAGTCATATTTTATCGAACTATGTAATAAATTTACGTTAGAGTTGTACGTATTTAATTTTTTATCGGACTTTTTCACGTCATGCATAATATTATGAATCCACAGGTTATTTTCAGAAATAACTAATGTGTAACGGTAACTGGTGCTATCTCAAGTCTTTATTTTTGAACTTTTATTATATGTTATCGACTTCTAGTGCATTCTAGCGGTAGAACGGTGAAATTGTCCGGCTTCGTTAACTCAGTCTACAAATTTAACATCGATCTCCTCGAGTCAACCGTGTGAGGTTCAACGCCAATATACATGAGGTGAAAATGTAAAACGATCAGTTTGTAAATTTCCTGTATTCAAATATAATTCCGACGTAGTTTCTCACTATGTCTCAAGTAACGTTTCTGTAAATCATGCAAATAGTATTATTAATATTTATGTTATCCTCCTACTAAAAACTGATTTTTTTATATATAAAATATCAGAATTTAAAAGAATAACACAATGTTTTACCCAAGGGATTTATAACAATTGAAATATTTCAAAACAAGTAGCATGATTCGTTTCGTAATATCCCATTCCATTTTTAAGATTTTTCCTCATCATTGAGGATTTTCTCCAACCAAACCCAGTAATTAACATTGATTAAAATAAATCCATCCATAGTAATTCTGCCCGAAGGCAGGTCCTTCACTGCAATCATAGCATTTTAATGCTATGCTTGCAGCTTTACTAGGGAATTGTGTAGGTGTGGTAGCTTCCCGTTGCTTTCCACACCTGTGAAGGATGATGATAATGATAAGGCTGTTGATGATGATGATAATGATAAGGCTGTTGATGATGATGATGATGATGATGATAATGATAAGGCTGTTGATGATGATGATGATGATGATGATGATGATGGCCATATGATTTCGGGGACCGTTTGGGCCTTAAAGTTTTCCTGACATTTGTCTTACAGGTGAGGAAAAACCCCGATAAAAACCTCACCCAGAAAAACTGCCCCGACCGAGGTCGAACCCGGGCCCGCTGCGTGACAAGGCAGCACGCTACCTCGAGACCACAGCGGTGGACTTAGAATAAATAATTGAATATAAAAGACTACGGACTTATAGACTATCAGTTTGCAACAAACAATCAGAAATTTCCCTTAATTAAAGTTCTCCATCTTTTCTGTCCTCTGTATTTTCATCTGTTACACCAAATTTCCTCATTGAATTTTGAATTTTATTCTTCCAGGTTGTTCTTGGTCTTCCTTTTGTTTCTTCTTTCAATCTTCCATGCATAGACGGCCTTTGGTAGTCTTCCATCCTGCATTCTTGTTACGTGTCCATATCATTTTAGTCTTCTGTGTTCAATCTCATCCATTATATTTCTTTCTGCATTCATCCATTTTCTAATTTCTGTATTTCTAATTTTTTTTCCAGTCGAGATTTTCTGGCAGCTCTTCTCCAAAAATCCATTTCAACTGAAATTATTCTGTTGACATGTTGTCATTGTCCAAACTTCCGATCCGTATAATATTATATTTTCTTGCATGGATTTATCATGAATATAATTCGTATATTTGAAACAAAATGTTTTACAAATACAAATTTATATTAATTTTAGTTGTAACATTTATAGAATATAAAATACTGCACATTAAATATGCATGGCTTGTGGATGATGTATTATTGGATATTAATGATTAGGCCTAATTTCGGTATTCCTTTATTATATGGATGCGAAACATGGTATTTTGATTTAAGTGAGGAGAAAATATAGAGTATTTGAGAATAAAGGTTTTAGAATAATTTTGGATCAAAGAAAGTCGAATAGGCAGATAAATAGAAAAGATTACATAACTTTGAGCTACATAATCTTTATGGAAAACCAGATACAGTAAGAACTGCTACGTCTCATGGACAAAACATGGGGAATGAAAGAGGGTCATAGAAACGTCGTATAGGAAACCGGAGGGAAAGTGCCCAGTAGGTAGGCCAAGAATGAAATGGAAGAATAGCATTAACTATGGTTTGAAGGATGTAAATTATGCAGGGAATAATTAGAAAACATTAGCTTAGGGTAGGATGAATCCGGTATTAAAGCTCTGGATTCAATAATGTCAGTGAGTTTGTTAGTTAGTTTAATTGTATAGGCTTACAATTTATATTTCATGTTAAAACATTTCGCTTGAGAATAAACATCATTCAATAGGGTCCTAATATTTTTTTTTGTAAGTACATTTACAGCAATAAACGATTTCGTCGAAATGACTGCATTTCTGGATATTGTATTTCTCTCTACATATATGCTTACTAGATTTTTTAACTTCTCTCTAATTTCTCAAATGATGTTTTCAAATAATAAATAACAGTAAAATAATACATCTTTGTTGGAAATATTTGCGTTCGTTATTAACTTCTGACTAATGTTAAAAGCGTAGGCAATGTTTATTAGCTGAGACTACAGGAGGCCGTGACATCAATCAGTATAAAATGGCGGCAAGTATGTATTTGTTTTATATTGTTTCAAATAAAATTCAGTTCATTTAAAATGCAGTGATTTGTTTTATATGATGTATATTAACACTACCATTTGGATATGTTTTTGTATATACGTATATTGTACGTAGTATCCATAAAAGGCAGTGGTTTCACTTCCCGCACAAGGTTCGTAATATGTAATATAACAGTATAGTTATTTAGGTTGGCAACCCCGAAATGTAGGAAGTTGAACTTTCAATCGTGGTCGCCATTGCTATAAGTACGACAAAACGCACTATCGCGCAAAATACACTGCTCAAAAAATTAGGGGATATTGTAGAATAACCTATTAAGACTATGTTTTTTGGAATAGTATTAGATGCAATCACTTTCTATTACTCCAGGATAATGTAAACAAGAGTTTGAAGTTGTTACGTAACCTCGGTACCACACCAGAGGGCAGTGTCTGTACTGTTGATGTGAAAGGGTGGTGTGGAGGTGAATGTTTTGTTGCTGTTTTTAAATCCAGTCCAGTTTTCAGTTAGTGAATGACTTGCCTTAGGGACAGTAATGCCTTGACAACGTGATTTACCTGAACCAATGGCTTGGAGGGTCATAGGAAGGATGGAAGCTGGACAGACACAACAAGAGGTGGCACAAGCCATTGGGGTGTCTCAAAGCGTGATTTCCTGACTTTGGAATCGTTTTAAAAGAACAGATACTGTTCACAGAAGAGCCGGACAAGTCGACCACGGGCAACAACAGCAAGGGATGACCGTTACCTCATGTTAACAGCCCGTCGGAATAGACAGCAGAATGCAACTCAACTGCGAAATACACTTCAAACAGCAACAGGACGTAGGGTGTCAACTCAAACTGTCCGTAATCGACTGCATGGAAGTGGTCTCTATGCCCGTAGGCCCATGGTGTGTACCAGGTTAACTCCACAAACCGTAGAGATCGCAGAAACTGGGCGGAGGAACATCGTGGGTGGAGGCATGCCGAATGGAGATCAGTTCTTTTTTCTGGTGAGTCGCGATTCAACGTGGAATGTGATAGTCGGCGTGTATTCATCTGGAGGGAAAAAGGGACACGAAACAATCCAGCTTTTGTACGTGAAAGATCCCCATATGGTGACGGTGGATTGATGGTGTGGGCAGGAGTCAGTAGTGGTGGACGTACGGACCTCTACGTCATCCAAGGTGGTACTTTGACTGGCAAGGTATAGAGATGAGATTATCCGACCTTTTGTCGTGTCTTATGCTGGTGCCATAGGTGATTCTTTTCTTTTTATGGACGATAATGCACGACCCCACAGAGCTGGCTTGGTGGACGACATGCTGGAAGTGGAGGGTATCGAGCGTATGCAATGGCCAGCTTCCTCCCCGGACTTAAATCCGATTGAGCATATGTGAGCATAGGCAGGCGCATTGCAGGCAGACCAGCACCTCCCACAACTGTTCCAGAGCTGCACATTGCTCTTATGAAAGAGTGGCCACGTATCTCCCAAGAACTCATTGCTAACCTCATTGCATCAATGCCACACAGGTGTGAGGCAGCGCTGGCCATTCGAGGAGACCATACACCATACTAAAGAAACATTTTCACCTATGTTAATGCTGCTTTGTTTGTTTGCCATATTCCTAATCAGGATCTCTTTGACATCTGGTGTGGTACAGAGGTTACGTAATGACTTCAAACTCTTGTTTACATTCTTTTGGAGTAATAGAAAGTGATTGCATCTAATACTGTTCCTAAAAACATAGTCTTAATAGGTTATTCTACAATATCCCCTAATTTTTTTGAGCAGTGTAGATATTTCAGATAGCGGAGCTCAAGGCAGTCTGCACTAGTACAAATTATGCTGCTACTTCAAATTTATATCACAGTTTACTTACTTCGATTCTTATATATCTGTCAGTTTACTTTGCAGATCTGTGATTCTCTATATCATACTGCTTATGTAAGACCACACTAGAAATTCAATTAATAAATTTATTTATTGAAATTCTCTCAATAACAATTGGCGTAAATCTATGGTTAGCTCCACAGATTTCAGAACATTGTCCATAAAACATCCCTGGCCGATTAATTAAGAATATAGTTTAGTTTAATGTACACACTTTAAATTGTGCAATTAAATTAATTTATAGGCTACTTTTTAAATTATACAGGGTGTTTCTAAATTGGACCGACAAACTTTGGGAGCAGATAGTTGACCTTCATTGAAGCATATTTTATTAAGAAACCTATAGGCTGTGACGCTTCGTTTCAATGCAAGAGGGGTCTTAGAGGAAGGGATGGAAGGAAGTAGGTACGTGCAAATAACAAGTCATTTGTGTCACATAATTCTGTGTGTTAAGCCAAATAGTTTACAGACGAGCAGAAACAAAATGTACTTAATTAAATAAAAACACTTCAGTGTTGCATTGTCAGGATGGATCCAGTTTATTGTCCCATTACAACAAGTGCTGGAACACACTCCCATTGACATCCAGACAAATATTGCATCGACATGCCAGACTTTGTCGTACCCTTCCAAATATGCCAGGGGTTTCCCTTATTTCAGCTGCTGAGCTGACAAAGCGTCACTGCTATAAAGTAAAAATGTTCTCTTTAATTTGCTTACTTGTTATAGTCAGCTACTAGATGGCAGTGAAGACTGAGTTCTCGCGACATCTAGTAATAATGGGGAATATAATACGTATAAGAAAAATAAATGTTTGAATTGGATTCGCCTGGTGGTGTAATGGATATCACACTGAGGTACAGACTCAGAGATCCGGGTTCGAATCCCGTCCAGGCATTTATTTTTCTTATCATACCATATATATACGTTTGTTACCGTATTGTATCTTCTTCTTCTTCTTCTTCTTCTTCTAACTAGGATGGTCTCTGTTTGTAGAACCTCCCTCTAGATTGTCCAGTCACACCAATTCGAGTCAGTTTGTTCCTATCTATTATTTCGACGTATGTATTCTCTCCGTACTTCTTGTTTTTGTCCATTTAATTATTTCTGTTTTAAATTTCTCTCTAAAAGAATAATTTATTCTACTTTTATTGTTATCTGTATTATTGATTATAACATTTTCATTTCTGTAGTGTATAATTTTTGTTTTCATTACTTCTTGTTTCTATTGCGTAAGCTAGGATGAATCTCACTATATTTTAAATCTCTGTTCAAATCTCATAAGCCTGCATTAATTTCTCCAAACAGTTTTCCAGTACTCATCTTTTTTCATTTGTGGGTTTATATAATTTCCTATTTTTAATACTTCTGACTTCCTTTTTGTTATTGTTTTCTTTTATTTTCTGAGAAAGTTTTTTTTTTTCAATTTAGCGAGTTTTTCATTTACTCCGTGAATCGGGAGTTTTTATTTATTTTTCTTTTATTATTCTTAATCAAAGTGCTTCTATGGCTGCTTCTAGGATGCTCATTTTCCCCATTTTTTTCGTCAACATTTTCTATATACTAATAGTGTTTAGTGTGGAAAGCAACGGGAAGCTACCACACCTACACAATTCCCTAGTAAAGCTGCAAGCATAGCATGAAAATGCTATGATTGCAGTTAAGGACCTGCCTTCGGGCAGAATTACTATGGATGGATGGAATAGTGTTTAGGATCTTCTGTTCTAATATTGATATAATATTTTATTTGAATATTTTCTAATCTCTGTGTATTAGTTCTACTTCTTGTAGTTGCTCAAAAATGTTTGGCTTCGATTTCTAAATTTATTTTCCATAGGACCAGTCCAGACAACACCTACATTTAAGAGAACACACATTTCACTCATACAACTCATACATTCAAATTGAATAAGGCGAATATGATTGTGATGGCCAGATGCTGTTCGGGGACTGTTTGGGCATTAAAGTTTCCTGATAGATGGAAAACTCCCCCTTAAAAAAAAACTTCATCCTGAAAACTTGTCTCGACCGGGATCCAACCCGAACTCGCTGCGTCTGAGGCAACGACGTTGCCATTAGAATACAGGAACAGTCTATAGTGATATTAGCGCTAAGGTAATAATAATAATAATAATAATAATTATTATTATTATTATTATTATTATTATTTTATTAGGAATATTTCACAAATCAATGTTTTCCTTCAACCCAAAGTGATTTGTTGCCAGAGGTCCCTGTCTAAAGCATCTTCTTCCCTCAAATATCTAGCTTTCATATTTCTCCTCACTCCATCTATCCATCGTTCTCTAGGTCTGCCTCTTCCACTTCTTCTATTAGATTTTCAATCAAGGAACTTCTTTGGTATTCTCTCATCTTCGATTCTTATAAGCTGACCATACCATTTCAAACGTTTTTTTTTCTATTTTTTCTTATGTTTTTTTTTAACTCGGCACAATACCTATAAGCGAAATTATGCAAGTTAAAGAAAATAATGATGATGATGATGATGATGATGATGATGATGATGATGATGACGACGACGACGACGACGACGACGACGACGACGACGACATGCTTGCAGCTTTACTAGGGAATTGTAGGTGTGGTAACTTCTCGTTGTTTTCCACACCGGCGAAGGACGATGATGATGGCCATATGATTTCGTGGACCGTTTGGGCCTTAAAGTTTTCCTGACATTTGTCTTACAGGTGAGGAAAAACCCCGATAAAAACCTCACCCAGGAAAACTGCCCCGACCGGGGGTCGAACCCGGGCTCGCTGCGTCAAAAGGCAGCGCGCTACCTCGAGACCACAGCGGTGGACATAGTAATAATAATAATAATAATAATAATAATAATAATAATAATAATAATAATAATAGTAATAATCCGGTAACATGCCAGCTGCCGCCGTCTTCCGGAAACCAAACGCCATTCCTCTCTGTCCATCCATTGATCTTCCTCCAATCCTCTGATATTCATAGCAGCTTGTACCCCTTCTATCCAAGTTTTCTTCGGTCTAGCTCTCTTCCTCCTTTCCATTGGTATCCATTCCATAACAATTTTAGGCAATCTTTGCTCTGGCATTCTTTTGTCATGGCCATAGCACTGTAATCTTTTCTTTTCTATAATGTCTATGATGTCCGGCTCCCCTTGTACACACACAATTTCCCTTATTTCCCTTATTTCTTTATTTCGTATTCTATTCATTCTAGATTTTCCAGCTGATCTTCTTAAAACATCCATTTCTGTACTTAAAATTATTTTCATTTGGCTGGTAGGAATTTGCCAAACTTCACCACCATATGTTAAAATGGTCTGAATTATATAATAATAATAATAATAATAATAATAATAATAATAATAGTAATAATAGTAATAATAATAATAATAGTAATAATAGTAATAATAATGATAGTAATAATAGTAATAATAATAATAGTAATAATAGTAATAATAATAATAATAGTAATAGTAATAATAGTAATAATAATAATAGTAATAATAGTAATAATAATAGTAATAATAGTAATAATAATAGTAATTATAGTAATAATAATAGTAATAGTAATAATAATAGTAATAATAGTAATTTAATAATAATAATAATAGTAGTCTATTTTAAAATTTGACTGATTCATTTCGAGAATTTTCCTCATCATTGAAGATTTTCTCCAACCAATCTTTGTAATTAACATGAATTAAAAATAAATAAATATAACTGACTACGGACTTATAGACTATCAGTTTGTAACAAACATTCACAAATTTCCCTTAATTAAAGTTCACCATCGATCTCTGTCCTCTGTGTCTTCATCTGTTGCACCAAATTTTCTCATTGAATTTTGTTCTTCCAGGTTGTTCTTGGTCTTCTTTTTCTGTCCATTCTTTCAATTTTTCATGCATAGACGGCCTTTGGTAGTTTTCATCCGCATTCTTCTTACGTGTCCATACCATTTTAGCCTTCTGTGTTCAATCTCATCCGTTATATATCTTTCTGCATTCATCCATTTTCTAATTTCTGTATTTCTAATTTTTTCCACTTTGATATTTGTAGTTTTGATCAAGGTAGTGAAAAGAAATGTCAAATTATAAAAAAAAATCAGTATAAAATCAACACTTAAATAATTTTACAATGCTGCAATGTTGATTGCAGATTAATTATTTAATATTTGGTTAATAATAATAGTTCTAACCCTAAATGCACATATATTCGTCTTATTAATCCCAACAGAACAAGTTATATTTTAATGTATCTTCTTGTATCTTGTAAGCATATGTTTCCCTTAACAGAGATTTAGCGCTCTTCCCCTACAGGGAAGAATTTTGAACCGTACTAACTTAGTTACACTTGTTATCGTATAGATGTCACTTGAGTAGTCCGTGGTCAGCGTTCCGCCTCATACTGACATCTAGGAAACCAAAGTAGTACTAGGACGGGAAATTTCGGTAAATTTTGCTTAGAGATCTTTTCGTTCAGGCTTAAGGATCTTTTACGAGCCTGAAAATCTTCAGACTCGGGACCCACGGCTTAAAGTCCCTCCCGGAGGACTTGCTCCTTGGATTTTTCCATCCTAAAAAATCCATCGACCCCGGCCGCGTTTGAAGCGACCGTCGAGACCGAGACAAGGAGCATAACCACTAGTCCACCGCGGCCAAAAAATAAATAATTGATTTTTTACTTGTAATATTTATTTTTAGAAAGATAGATTTAAGGATTTTATTTAGTGCTTAATTTCATTTTTAAATTAAAATTTGATTTTAATTTCAATTCCGATTAAAATTTCGAAACAAAAAAACTCTAAAGATTCTTACACATTGTATGACTTTGTTAACAGCTGTATCTAAAGATCAGTTCTTTTCTTGTTCGTAGATTATTTTAACTGAAGAAAACCTGGAACGTGACGGCTTGTTTGACGGCCTAGGTTTTTCATGTTCGTTTTGACAGTAATCCTGTAATCCGAGTATACGATTCGCTGATTACACGTCGCATTAAAAGATTAACCCCTTTTTACTTGTAACAGATTCCTAACCTCAGCCCTTGGGATTTAGATATTACAGGGATTATAAAACGCAAGGGGAAATATATATATAGGTCTACATGGGCATTACATTTCATTGTTATAACTCTAAAATATTCCCTCTTTATTAGTACTTTCATAATGGATATGTTATAACTCGAAAACAAATGCAAAAATACAATATCATAACTATTGGACTTTGATTCATGTTATGGTCAATTAGAATCTTGCTTAAACATTGTTGTAAATACAAATAAATTGTGATCATATATATATATAATATATATATATATGAGTTATATATATACACACACACAAGGCTATTCAGAAAGAAGGAACATAATTCAAACACACATATATATATATATATGTGTGTGTGTGTGTGTTTGAGATGCAGAAAGAAATAGAACATAGGCTCAATTCTGGAAATTCGTGCTATTATGCATTACAGAGACCCTTGACGTACCAACTCCTTCCAAAAAAAAAAAAACGCTAAACTGAAAATATGTAAAACTATTATTCTACCAGTTGTATTATATGGATGCGAAACATGAACTCTTAGTTTAAGGGGGGAAAGGAGATTAGATTTTAGATTTATATTTATTTATTTAGCCTGGTAGAGTACGAGTATTTGAGAATAAAGTTCTTAGGAAAATGTCTTGACCAAAAAGAGATGGGCAGGTGAATGGAGAAGGCTTCATAACAGTGAACTACATGGTATTTATAGGAGGCCAGATATAATAAGAACAGTTAAATCTCGTAGACTTCGATGGACAGGACATGTGGCACGAATGGGGAATGAAAGACGTGCATTGAAGCTTCTTGTAGGAAAACCAGAAGGAAAACGCTCAATTGGTAGACCAAGAATGAGGTGGGAGAATAACATTAACTATGATTTGAGGGACTTAGATTATACAGGGGATGATTGGAAAACATTAGCTCAAGATATGGATTATGGAGAGCTTTTGTCAGCGCGGCCATGAGTTATATATATACACACACACACAAGGCTATTCAGAAAGAAGGAACATAATTCAAACATTTATTTCTTCCAAACTACAAAACATAGAAACACAATTCCAACATTCCTGGAAAGAGAAATGTTTGAAGTTCTGATCATGGCCGCATTGGCGCTGTTGCTTGTCACGTTGATTGTTTGTATCAAAATGGCGACACAATAGGACGTTGGATTGGAAGAGGAGGAGCAGAAGTTCAACTTCATCGCCGGTGGCCCCCCAGGTCACCACACCTACCCCCAGGTGATCATTATCTGTGGGAATACGTAAAAGACCGTGTTTTTATCTCCCTTATGCCTGACACTCTTGAAGATCTACAACATCGAATTGTTCAAGCTGTATATTCGATAAGTAGAGATCAGCTGTTTGGTATGTGGCAAGAAATGAGCCACTGTTTTGATATTTGTCGTATAACACATAGTGCTCATATCGAATCCATAAAATAGTGAAATTTGAACTTTTCTCTGTCCAGGGGAACGTTAGACTTGTTTGTTCATTTTTTTTTTTTTGTGAAGTTGTCAATCCATATCCGGTACAAGGAAGGTTCCCTCGTTCTGACTAGCCCTCTGTCTAATGCGCGATATTGTTTTGTATCAAGTATTAATAATAATAGTAAATAATAATAATAATTATTATTATTATTATTTCTGGTCCTCAATGTACTTCTAGAGCAGTACTGAAAGATAATTTGTGTTGATTCCATTTTTTTTAAATATAGCTAACACAGATCATGATTCGTAATGTCTAAAATGTTTGAGAACTCTAATATTTCCTTTGTCCAATGTTGTATAATCTAGTAAAGGGCGCTAAAAATCTCATTTGGAGAACTTTCAGTTTAATAATAATTAATAATAATAATAACAATAATAAAACAATAATAATAACAATATAATAACAAAATAAAATAATAATAATAATAATAATAATAATAACAATAAATAATAACAATAATAATAACATAATAATAAAATAATAATAAAATAATAATAAATAATAATAATAAACAATAAAATAATAACAAAATATAATAACAACAATAATAATAATAACAAAATAATAATAATAACGAAAATAATAATAATAACGAAAATAATAATAATAACGAAATAATAATAATAACGAAAATATAATAATAACGAAAATAATAATAATAACGAAAATAATAATAATAACGAAAATAATAATAATAACGAAAATAATAATAAACAAAATACTAATAACGAAAATAATAATAACTAATAATAATAATAATAATATAATAATAATAATAATAATGATAATAATAATAACGAAAAATAATAATAAAATAATGAATAATAAGAATAATTGATAATAATAATAATAATAATAATAATAATAATAACGAAATAATAATAATATAATAATAATATAATATAACGAAATATTAATAATAATAACGGAAAATACTAATAACGAAAATAATAATAATAACGAAAATAAAAATAAACGAAAAAATAATAATAACGAAAATAATAATAATAAAATATAATAATAATAATATAATAATAATAAACGAAAATAATACTAATAATAATAATAATATAATATATAAAATAATAATAATAATAATAATAACGAAAATAATAATAATAATAATAATACTAATAATAATAAATATAATAATAATAATAACGAAAATAATAATAATAATAATAATTAATAATAATAATAACGAAAATAATAATAATAATAATAACGAAAATAATAATAATAACGAAAATAATAATAATAATAATAATAATAATAATAACGAAAATAATAATAATAATAACGAAATAATAAATTAATGATAATAATAATAATAACGAAATAACTAATATAATATAATATATAATAATAATAATATAACGAAATAATAAAATAGAATAATAAATAATAATAATAATAACGAAATTATAATAGTATATTAAATACTAAATAATAATAACTAAAATATTAATAATAATTCTAATTACGAAATCATAATAATAATAAGAAATCATAATAAAAAATAATAACGAAATAACTAATAAACTAATAACGAAATATAATACTAATAATAACGAAATAATATAATAATAATAAAATAATAATAAAACGAAAATAATAATAATTAAAAGATTAATAATAACGAAATATAATAATATAAGAATCAAATAATAACGAAATATAATAATAAAAGAATAAAATAATAACGAAAAAATACCGAAAAAATAATAATAATAATAACAAATACTAACTGAAAATTAATATCATCATCATATAGTACATTCACGGAATTTTGGGCCATTTGTGACCTGTTTTCGGCTCAAGGAAATCTCCATTCCCGACGTTTTTTGAGTGGACGTCCTGGTCTTCTTCTCCTGAGGTTGATATTTTACATTAGTTGGGTATTCTGTGATCTTCCATTCGATGAACATGTTGTATCCATCTTGACTTATACAGAAATTTGTTTTTCTAAAGGATTCATGTGTAATTCTTCTAAGATGTTTCTTTTTTTTGTTGATCTAGTAGTGTGTCTCCGCGTCCTTCGATTATATCTCCTTTCAGCAGATCTAATCTCTTATATCCTCTGTTTCAACGTCCAACGACAAAATAATAACGAAAATAATATAATATCGAAATAATAATAATAAAATAATAATAACGAAAATAATAATAAATAATAATAATATACCGAAATAATATAATAATAGTATAATAATAATAATATAGTTATAATTTATTATTCTATATATTTTTTAAAAGTTCATTTATGAAAGCTGAATATAAATTGATTTTGTTTTATTTATGGTCACCAGTTTGTTATTCCAACATTTCTGGTACTCTCTTCTGGCATGACGTATTTGTAACCCACTTCTGAGGTTGGGGTGCCAGGAAGGCGGAATTACGGCAGCCATGATGATATGATGGGTGATGGTGATAGTGATAGTCGTGCGCCAGTAGCGTCCTTAATTCTGAACTTAATCTGAGGTGAATATGAATTATGATGCTTATGATGGCCATATGTATGTACGGGGACCGTTTGGACCTTAATGTTTCCTGATATTTGTCTTACAGGTGAGGATTAGATTACATTTATTTAGCCTGGTGGAGTTAAGGCCATGTGGCCTTCTCTTCCACTCACCAGGACAAACATATATTACATCAGAATATAACAATCTTAATTAACTCTAACATTAAACACTAAGTAAAAATTTGATCAAAAGATAATATCTAATATACGTATTACGATCTATAATACAACCAGTTAATATTAGTTAAAATTAAGACTAAAACTAATAATAAAATGTATACAAGCAAGGCATATTAAATTGTCCCTGTCTAGTGTATATAAAAACAGGAAAATAATGAGATATAGAAAACTAATTTTACGATTATACAATATTTAAAAACAAAACAAATACAAATATTTGTTATTCTTAATATTATTTTCATAAATAATTAAGTATATTAATATTGCTAAAAGAATACTATCAGTGAGGTGTATAAGTTAGTTTGTTATTAAATAATTCTTTACTCCGGAAAATAACTCACCCAGGAAACTTGTCCCGACCGGGGATCGAACCGGGTTCGCTGAATGACATAGCAGCATGCTACCTCGAGACCACAGCGGTGAACAAATATAGATTGAATAACTTCCTAAAACTAACTAAATGATCCTCGGTAGTGTCATATGCTAGTCTGTGACAGGAGCCAATGTAGTGAACTTTGGATCTTGGTAGCCTATCAGTCGTGTCATAAATTTATTTTTATATTATTTAAAAATACTATTTAACTCAGGCCCCAAATGGGAGTCAATGACCAATTTCAATGATTTTTTTATATACAACTAATCACAGACTTTTTCACCTCGATTTTATCAGTTCAATTTATCAATCTAAAATCAAGCTCCTCCTTTTATTAACATTCTGAATAGGTCATAGCGTTATTTTGCAGTGACTCCATGTGGCTACCAGATTATATATATAGTGCACGAATGTTGACACATAGTGCTTGCGGGAGATAATATAAAAACATTTGTAGCAATTGATTATAGGCCTACCACAAAAAAAAAACACTGCACTTTCTTAAACGAATTACTTTCCAGGAATTTACGTTCCAGAGGAGTATAATTGACATATTTACATCATAGGACATCAGAAATTAATTAATATAAAGTTTGATGTGTTTAATTTTTATCTCCACTAGGGTGCATTCTTACAATATTGCGATTTTTTGGCAATAAATAATATGATCTGGTTGCAGTGATAAACAAGTGAAACATAATGTTTCTCATTTGTTTTTAAACATCGCCGTTTATATTAAATATATAAATATTTTAAAATAACTATATTTAAATAATAATCAATTGAGTTGGTGATTACTTGATGAAAATCCATATTTATTAATTAAATAAAAATACGTTTTATTTTTATTTAATTAATATTTAAATAATGGTTTGTGAATAAACAGCTTAATTTTATTCGTTAAATAGTCCTAACAAATGCCGCTCTTGATTTCCAAATTCTCTTCTCACTTCGTGAGTCGTGAATTTATCGATAATTTGGAAATCACTTGTGGC
Organism: Diploptera punctata; assembly: GCA_030220185.1. Classification (NCBI taxonomy): domain Eukaryota; kingdom Metazoa; phylum Arthropoda; class Insecta; order Blattodea; family Blaberidae; genus Diploptera; species Diploptera punctata. Next base: position 44,973 of record JASPKZ010007410.1, on the reverse strand, counting down.
ATTACTTATGCTTATTTAACTCATGCGACAAATGGGAGTCAATGACCAATCACATTTCAATGATTTTTTGTTTACAACCAATCACAGTCGTGTTTCGCCTAAAATTTACCAACTAAATTTTATCATAATAAAGAGAGCACCTCCTTTTTAACATTCTAAATAGGTCATTGCATTATTTTTCAGTGACTGACCCCCCCCCCAAGAAATACAGCTACCAGATTGTATATATAGTGCATGAATGTCAACACATACCGCATGCGAGAGATAATATAAAAACATTTGTAGCAATTGATTATTCCGCAAAATAAAACACTGTTTGCATTTTTTTAAACGAATTATTTTCCAGGAAATGACGTTGCGGAAAAATATAATTTACATATTTACATCATAGGACATCAAATTAATTAATACCTATAACGTTGGTTATAAATTTCTCCACTAGGGTGCATTCTTATAACATTGCGATCCTTTGGCAATAAATAATATTATTATCTGGTTGCAGTGATGAACAAAAGCAGCAAATGAAGCGTACCAATCGTTTCTCATTTGTTTTCAAACATCGCCGTTTACATTAAATATATAGACATTTTAAAATAACTATAGCTAAATAATGATTTGTGAGTAAACTGCTTAATTTTATTCGTTAAATAGTCCTAATAAATGCCACTCTTGATTTCCAAATTCTCTAGATAAATTGGAAATCACTCGTGGCATTACTTATGATGAATCTAAAATCAAATGCGATTGACAGTTTATATCTTGACTCCTGTCCACTGTCAAAGTTAACCTAACATCCCTGATTGGAGAGAGGAATAAATAAAAGGGATTACACGTCTCTGAAAAGACAAGTTACCCTCGGACATGAATAATGAAATGACATCAATACAGATTCTCTTGAGCGTTAAAATTAGAATTGTATAAAAAATACAATTCTATTACACCGCCAGAATTTTCTAATCCTATGAGTAAAAGACTGGAATGAATTTCTTGAAAAGCGTTGCAAAGGTGTTGAAGCTTGCACTAATTTGTGCAACGAACTTTTTTATTTCGTGTGTGATAATCCAGGAACAAGAGCTTTTTTCCACCACACCCATATAGGAAAGCCGAAGGGGACATCAAACAGATCCCCCGGCAAGTTTTTGTAATATGGCCGGCAGAGTTTTTGGATCAGGCACCCCAAACCAACAATTCACTTCCCTTTGTGTCATATTGACTCTCACACGTCCCCCTTCCTCTTCTATTACAGTAGTACTCATGTTGTAAAATCCGTTGCTCAGAAGAAATTCTAAAAAATGGAAAATGACTAGACCTATCCTTTGGCATTGTCATAAGTTATACCTGATAATAGAAAACATGTTAATTGATTCCGAATCGAGGGTAATTCGAATGGGACAAACATTCACACCACCTAAAACGTTCTTCACAAAAAATGGAGTTTCAAACCCCTCTTGAGATTACAGTAAAAAAAAAGCATCAGAGGAGGAACACCGGCTTGATGCTTTATCCGTAGCGTGCGCCGAGAGAATGCAGCTAATAAATAATGTGACAGCTGCACTTTCAAAATAAATAAAACAGGATAAAAATGCAAAGGTTTGTTTATTAGATGAAGTAATTAAAATTTACCCTTGGAAAAAAGTTCAGTGTTGTGTTCTTTCGTGAAATCTTATCACATTCAAAATATTTCATATAACTACAGGAAGTAACCACGGATTGTCTCTAATAGAACAATGAGATCCAAGGCATCTTTTATTAAGAATAAATACGCAGAGTTTTGAAAATGTATATTTTTTTCGGGGGGGGGATGAAAATTTAAACTTAATGCTTGCAAACTATTTTCATTACATCTCAATTAGAAAATTAAAATATCTATTATTATGAACAAGTTTTCTCATTATCATTTTTATTATTTTTATTATTATCATTATTATTATTATCATTATTATTATTTATTATTTATTATTATTATATCTACATTGACGTAACATCCCAATGTTGGATCTTAACCTCTCCTGTGTTAGGAATTCCTAGATCGTTAATTTAGTTACTATTATTTTCCTAAAGAAGTCAACATGCCGATCCAAAGAGACATCTAGTAGGCAACTAAAGTACTACTAAGATGAAAAAGGTCGGTCAATTTTGTTTAGAGATCTCTTTATTTAGGCTTAAGGTTCTTTTACGGTCCTGAAAGAGTTCAAACTCGGTACCTACGGCTTAAAGTCCCTCCCTGAGGATTTGCTCCTTGGATTTTTCCATCCTAAAAGAATCCATCGACACCGGCCGGGTTTAAACCCGCGACACCGGACCAGAGGCAAGGAACACAATCACTAGTCCATCGCGGTCGACTCATCTTGTTTATTATTATTATTATTATTATTATTATTATTATTATTATTATTATTATTATTAATCTAGAATGGATAGAATGCGAAATAAAGAAATAAGGGAAATCATGGTGTACAAGAGGAGCCGGACATGATAGACATTATAGAAAAGAAAATATTACAGTGGTATCGCCATGTCAAAAGAATGCCAAAGCAAAGATTGCCTAAAATTGTTATGGAATGGATCCCAATAGAAAGGAGGAACAGAGGAAGACCGAAGAAAACTTGAATAGAAGGGGTACAAGCAGCTATGAATATCAGATGATTGGAGGAAGATCAATGGATGGACAGAGAGGAATGGCGTTTGGTTTCCGGAAGATGGCGGCAGCTGCCATGATATCGGATGATGATGATTATTGTTATTGTTATTATTATTATTATTATTATTATTATTATTATTATTATTATTATTATTATTATTATTATTATTATTATTATTATTATTATTATTAAAGATAGGCATACTTCCATGTGTTGCTATTGTTTTATTTTTGCTACTTTTAAGTGATTTGTTTCGTATAATGTATATTAACACTACCTTTTGGATATGTTTTAGTATAGGCCTATACATCGTATATAGTATACATAGAGGGCAGTGGTTTTATTTCCCACACGTGGTTTGTAATATGTAATGTTACAATATAGTTATTTAGGTTGGCAAGCCCGAAATGTAGGAAGTTGAACTTTCAATCATGGCCGCCATTGCTGTAAGTACGAAATAATGCACTATCGAAAAAAAAAAAGTTAGAATGGGTACCACCAGGAAGAAAGGGACTGCGACGACCTAACTAACTCACTGGCTCTATCGAACCCGTATGTTCCCGGTGGCGCGGACACAAATTCTCCATACAACCCTAACCTGAGCTAATGTTTTCCAATCATCCCCTGTATAATCTACTTCCCTCAAATTGTGATTAATAGTATCCTTCCACCTCATTCTTGCTCTATCAACTGGGTATATTCCATCTGGTTTTCCTACAAGATGCTTCCACGCCTCTCTTTTATTCCCATTCGTGCCAAATGCCCTGCTCATCGCAGTCGACGAGACTTAACTATTCTTATTATATCTGTTTTCCTATTATGATCGTGTAGCTCACTGTTATGTAGTCTTCTCCATTCGCCTATCTGTTCATCTCTTTTTGGTCCAAAAAATATTCCTAAGAACTAAGTTGGAAGTATGATATCCAGGAAGCCATAAAAGCAAAGGGATTAGAAGAGGACTTCCTAGACCAGAGCCGCCAAAACTTAATTGTGTCGCTGACCAAATGGAAGAAACATCAAGGTGGTGCGGGCATTAGGCCTTATTATATCTTGATGAAGAATTTAACGGCTATCGTTATGTATTTTAAAATACCTTTTCGGGATTCTTGGCCGTGTCTTGCAATGTTGTCGTTTCGACGTTACATCACCTTCTGTGGGTGACATCTTCATGAGATTTTGCTTGTGTAAATTTTCGCAGTAAACTGCTAACTAGTTAACTTGTGTGATTTTATCGTAACTATGATTCTTAGTAAATAACGCATGGTCAGAATGATTTTTGTATACGAGTACCAATATTTGTACTTGATGCAGTTTTTATCGTGTTTTCAAATATGCATTCGGAATTTCTCCATCACCCACAGTTTTTTTTTATTTCAATTTCAATTAATGGATTTAAATAATATTTTTTTAATAAATGTTTTTTCGTCCATTTGCCCATTGTAAACTAAAACCAAATGAGCTAACTCAGGAGATTTCAGCTATGGAAAAGAGATATCAAGGCAAATGGAATCCTAATATGCTGGCCGATTATTGTTGGACCATCAAGAGGGATGCTACACAGGCGAAATATAGCATAAAATCGTCATTTCGTACTTTCTAGATGAGTCCGAATGTTCGAATATTGTGTAGTTACGAATATAGAAAATATTAAAGTGTTTGAAATTATGAATCCTGTCTCTCGGAAATCCTGCGTGATGGAGAAAACCGATATCATATTTGAATTCAGGAGAAAAAATACTATCAGAATCACATTTTTTTTTCTGAGACAAAAATATTCCGTTTTGTTGCCCAGTGTAATTCAACCAATTAGAAATTATTTACTATGAATCATAGTTGCGGTAAATTAAACTACGGTAAAGTTAACAACTAATTAGCAGTTACTACGAAAATTTACAAAAGCGAAATCTCCTGAAGACGTCACCCACAAAAAGTGATGAAATCTCGAGAACACAACACTGCAAGACACGACCAAGAATCCCGAAAAGATATTTTAAAATACTTATTATATCTGTTATGGATTATTATTACTCTATTGTTATTATTATTATTATTGTTATTATTATTGTTTATGTTTTGTTCATTGCCACCTAATTGTCATTCGACATTTCATGTATTCTTTCCTGGCATTGGCGTATTGTAACCCACTTCTGAGGTTGGGGCGTTTGGAAGGCGGGGTTACGCTGCCCCAATGATATGATAGATGATGACGATGTGTATTGATGCGCCAGGAGAGACCTTAAACCTAAACTTAATCTAATGAGGTGAATGTGATATTGATGATAATGATGGCCAGATGCTATCCGGGGACCATTTGGGTCTTAAAGTATCATGATATTTGTCTTGCAGGTGAGGAAAAACCCCGAAAAAAACCTCTCTCAGGAAACTTGTCCCGAGCGGGGATGGAACCCGGGCCCGCTGCGTGACAAGACAGCACGCTACCTCGAGACCACAGAGGTGAACTTATTATTGTTATTATTATTATTATTATTATTATTATTATTATTATTAATGTTATTACTACTACTGCTACTGCTGCTGCTGCTATTGCTGCTGCTATTGCTGCTGCTGCTGCTGCTACTACTACTACTACTACTACTACTACTACTACTAACTACTACTACTACTACTATAAACGTTTGTTGATTCGTCACTTTTCTTGTTATGTAGTTTTAACATATTTCACAAGTTCTTATTCCATTGCTGATAGACTAATATTATGAGTCTGTCCTCAGCATATTTTAGTTCATTAGAATGCTATAGGGGCCGAATAGAAAGTGATGAAGGGCCGTAGTTTGGGCGTCCCTGTCCTAGATAGAGGTAAATGGTAATTGGGAACAAAGAAACAACGTCATTTATAACAATTTGTTGAATTACATACCGTGTGAGTGTCTGTTATTAATCATTACAGTCAACATTAACAAAATTCCGTTGAGAGTCATAAAATTAAAATTATAAAATTGTTAGCTAATAGGTCCATCGTCTCAACTTTAAAATCGATTGATCCTCTATGGGCATTTCGGGACATATCCCACCATCAGCAGAAGGAGCAGGAGATAGGTCTTCATCTGCTGACTCTGAATGCAATACTTCTGTTGATGATGGGACATGTCCCGACAAGCCTACAGATGATCAATAGTTTTTTTTAAGTTGAGACGACGGACCTATCAAAACTCCAAGCGCGACAGGCCTAGAAGGTCCTTGGCCTGCCAGCTGGTTGCTGGCCTCACATCCACATGGGTTAATCGCTGAGGTAGATGATCATAAGCCAGTGTAGGGGTGACATGTGGTCAGCATGTCGGGTCCCCCCAGCCGTTATATTTGATCTTCTCAACCTACAGTCGCTCTTCTTGTAGATGCTGGGTAGGTACCGGTCCCATAAACTAAAGTAAAGTGATCCCACTACAGGCCTCGGGAGGAGCTTGGGGTAGTAGGAGGTTAAGGCTCCAACTTTTTCTTGACAATCGGCACTTGATGTCAGCCGGGTTGTCAGCCCTGCGTGACGGCCGCCTTTGCCCCTAGAACAAGCGTCTGGTACTCATTTCCGTTAGAGGCTGAGTCGACCCCAGGACCATAGTGCCGCCAGAATCTGTTTAAAAATCTTGACCCCACCGTGACTCGAACCTCGACCTCCCGGCTTGTAGCGCAGTGCCTTAACCAGTACGCTGTGGCATGCCATACTGACCGAAATTCCATGAGAAAATTTCATTCCCATGGGGATTCGAACCTACTCAAGTCCTAAAGCTCTGCGCCAAGGCTTCTTGCCTTAACCACTCGGCTATAGCGCGGGACGACGGACTTATGCCTAACAATTTTATAATTTTATTCATTCATTATATTTAAAACTGTTATTTTGTTCTCCGTGCATAAGATTATTCGAAAATATGTGCTACTTCTTTTGAAATGTTATCTTAGATATATGAACTATATTCAATAAATCAACAATAAAATAAATTCATGGCGTTTAGGCGTGTCATTTGTTTTATTGTGGAAGTGTGAATATTATAGATTAAATAGGGCACGAAACACTTTTTTTAAATGGTGTAATAGTGTGAAAGTTTTTACAAAAGACACGTGATTTAACCACTAAAAGCGTATAGTGTTATTAACCCTATCTGGTGGCCACGTGCCGTGACACGTGTAGTTCTCGCTTGTTAAAACGTGATCAATCAATGTGTCACGCGTGCGGATTAAAAGCTAACAATTACAAGTTGACGACGAGTGGGGTATCGGCCTCTGATTACATACTTATCTTCCTGGATCTCCATTACAGGAGTGAGATTTCTCAGGCCTCTCCAGCTAATCCACAAGTGCTAACTGGAAATACTATCCCTCATTTCAAACTTATTCCTAGACGACACGTGTTATTCTACTTCGAATAAAATAATCTGTCATTATTATCTTACATCCATTATGTAATTGGCACGGTCACGTTTAAGAAGGTTAAAAATGAGTAGGCCAATATTAATTCGTAATAGGACCTACTGTATGTCATGAAGAGCACTTTAATAGTGCGGTGCGACAATCCAGAGGTTTCATTGAGCCTTCGCAATGTTATTTATGAAGTGAAGCGTGTCGAATTTAGAATATTACGATGCGAGGTTGGGAAGTGGTTTTTACAGAATCGAGGAAAATGTTTTCAAACCGAGCGAAAGCGAGGTTTTTCATTTCCGAGATTCTGTAAAACACTTCACAAACGTGCGTTGTACATATATATATATACATATATACATATACATATATACATATATGAAAAGAAAAATGAATGCTTGAGTCGGGATTTGAACCCGAATAATAATAATAATAATAATAATAATAGCAATAATACTAATAATAGCATAAATAATAATAATAATAATAATAATAATAATAATAATAATAATAATAATAATAATAATAATTAATCGTTATCTCATTGAATGTTAATATATTCTAATAATACATTGCAATTTTTAATTTGTTCATTTAACCCTTAAATTGGCAATGTATCCTATAGGATACATCAATTAGTTAATTTTATTTAATACTAGCGTACCCGGCAGACGTTGTCCTGCCCGAACGTTCAATTCTCATGTCATGGGCGGACGATAAAAATGTTACTTTTTTACCATAAAATTCAGAAATTATGACATAATTAGATATTATTAAATAAGTTCGCAACAAAACCTCTTACAGCCTTCTATTGTGGCTCAAGAAGTATGAATGATGACGTCACATAGTCATGAACATTAGAATTGTACCCTTCTTTGCAGATAAGTTAAGTATCGTCATATAACAATTATATTAGAGTGAAAAAAAAAGATAAATGGATGAGAGTGAGTGAAGACTTTTTTTTTTCCCCAGCTAGATTTCATTTCTGACCCATACTGGCCGATATTCCATGAGAAAAATGTCTTCCCCCGTAGAGACTCGAACCAGCGTAAGTCCCGTAGTTCTGCGCCAAGGCTTCTTGCCTTAACCACTCGGCTACGGCACGAGACTCTTGGTTTCAATGAAAGACAAAAATGATTATTGTGAGTTATCCGTAAGAGATAAGGGACTATTGGTATCAATGAAAGATGAAAATTGTTTTTGTGAGTTATCCGTAAGAGATAAACATATGCTGTCGCGGACTTTTTTGTAGAGTTTTTTGAGATATTCAATTCTGTGTACATTAATTTTGTGCATTTCTTATGGTTTAGGCAGCGTAAGCCATATAATCGTCCAAAGAGCTACTTTTTCACGTTTTCACTACAAAGGGCGATTTTTAAGGGTGTAGGAGTTGAGTATCACAACTCTCTTATAGCCTATGTTCATCCCGGGAATCTCCTGAATATTTTGAAAAAAAAAACCCATCACAATCGGATCAACGGTATGGCCGCGAATAAAGTACGAACAAACAAACAAATATACAAACAAACAAACATTAATTTTTATATATAAGATTTAATAGAAGAAAACGAACGAGTAGAATTACTTAAATGTGTATAGAATTAACGCAATATATTCAATAATAATGGCTACGTATTATAACGTTTTCAGTTCGGTCCGCAACATTCAGATAAATGACACGGGAAATGTTTTCTTATTGCTTTGGAACCCGCGGGTGATTCAAAAGAGACGTTGTAGCCGCCCAACCAGGGTCGCATTCAACTATTTCCGCGATAGACAGAAGCTTCTTCTTATTATTATTCCTTTTCAGGATTAGGTCAATGCGACCTGTTCCAGTCTCAAGTCCATCGTTTCCATGGCTTCCCAAAGATCTTTTTCCATGAGGTTTGTAGGTGTTGATTGTTTTGGGTAATCTTGTATTGTCCATTCTGTCTAGATGTTCTTTCCATCGGTATTTGTGCTCTTCCAGTTTATCGAATATTGAAAATATCTCCAGTTAATTTCTTATTGACTCATTATGTAATCATTAATTAAATAAAAATAAAACGTAGTTTTAAATTTAACAAAGGGGATTCATTCAAATCAAGTTGAGAATTTAACAGTTTTTTACAACTTATATGCATATAGCAGAAATTTAGAAAATTCAAAATATGCTAACCACCTATTCCAATTTAATCATTGTTTCGATCCAAATTTTGAAATTTTACATATTTGTGATAAGGGTAAGAAGTTAGATCTTTTGGAGGATGTAGAAATTAATAAATTTAAAAGTAGAAAAAACTGTTAAATTCTCAACTTGATTTGAATGAATCCCCTTTGTTAAATTAAAAAATTTAAATAAATATTGTTGTATTGTTGCTTAGATCAGTTGGAACACAATTCATAATTTGTTAACATGTCTGAAGAAGGTACAGTGTACCGAAACAGCTGTCACTGAATTATATAATAAATATGAAAATCAAATAAAACTACGTTTTATTTTTATTTAATTAATAAATATGGATTTTCATCAAGTAAACACCAACTCAATTGATCATTATGTAATCTATCCTTGCGTGTACACCCTTTTACGGATTTAAAAAATTTCATTTCAGTGGCTTGAATGTGTGAGAAATTAGTGTTGCAAATTAAAGGGTTAAATTTGTGAAAGAAAAACATAAAATCGTTTTGGTGATGGTAACTATGTATTATAGACAACCATATCAAAAATCTTGAAAACGATCTCACACAAGGAGATTGAAACGTAGACTTGAATAAATTAAATAATTGACTGAGATAACGATTAATTATTGTTGCTATTATTATGGATGGTTATGTTGGCCGGATGGCATTCGTGGATTATTCGGATTTTAACATTATCTAACATTTGTCTTACAGATGGGGAAAAACTCTGAAAATAAAACTCCACCCAGGAATCTTGTCATGACTGGGAATCGAACCCGTGTCCGCTGCGCCTGAATCAACGACATTATCTCTAGGCCCCAGTGGTGAGTATACACTAAGTATACCATAAATAATGTATATGTTTATATTCTTACTATCTAATACCCGGCGTGCGCTGCTGCGCCTAAATAAATAAAGTGTGTTTTTATGTTTAATTGAATAGGTGGAAAGGAGAATAATTATAAATTTATATTGTAACTAGCGGAACCGGTAGGCGTTGCCCTGCCCGAAAGTTAAATCCTCGGACGATAAGAATGTTACTTTTATACCATAAAATTTACTAATTAAGACGTAATTAGATATTATGAAATAAGTTCGCAAGAAAACTCCTCTCTGCTTTCTGTTGTGACTCGCGAAGCTTCATTATTGTCACATTGTTTTCGCGCGAAATATGTCGACAGTGCAGATGACTACACATCTGACATAAAAAAGTCTTATAACACGATCGCAGCACCACCTTCCGAGTCCAATTCTGAATCTAAACTATCCATGGACTCACTGGAACACACAAAAAAAATAATCAAAATCGGCCCAGTCGTTTAGGCAGTTTTTAATTTCGGGTTTCAAATAAATTATAATTGTCGGATTTCGGCCATTTTTTGATAATACCTACCTCGGTTTATTTTAATACGGTACGCTGAGTTTCATTGTGAAGCATAAAAAAAAATATTACCGCTAAAGCTTTTTTAAATTTTCACTTCAGGTGAAGTCCTACACCTAATGGTTTTAGAGGGTCCAATTGAGAATCTAAACCATCGAAGTACCCAATCTGACACACACGCGCGCGCGCGCACACACGCACACACACACACACACACAATTTCATCAAAATCGATCCAGGTGTTTAGGAGGAGTTCAGTGACAAACACACGTACAGAAGAATTATATATACATAAAGATTATACTCGTGATGGTTACCCGGCGTTGACCGGGATTGTACTTTTCCTGATCTTCTTGGCATAAATGAGCCGAAAGACAAACATGATTATTGTGAGTTATCCGTAAAAAATAATACCCTCCGTGCGCTGCTACGCTTGCCCGGGAATCTACTCATCCCCATATTCTTGGAATCAATGAGCTAAAAGACAAAAATGGTTATAGTGAGTTATACGTAAAAGGTAGACATATGCTGTCGCCGACTTTTTTTTTAAAGATATTCAATTCTGTATTAATTAATTTGGTGTATTTGTTATTGTTTTAGATCGGCTCCTTGGCGCAAGCGGTTAGACGCTCGCCTCTCATCGCTAGGGTCCCGAGATCGAGTCTCGCTCGGTCACTCCATGCGGGCTATGTAATAGACCAAACGGAGCTTGAGCAGATTTTCTCGGCGTTTTTCCCTGTCCCAATTTCATTCCACTACTTCTCCATATCATCTCATCCATTTCGTTTCATTTCATTCATCAGCCCTTTGATGTTGCGTCAGGCGTGGTTGACCGGTACCCTTGTCATTCACAGACCTCTATATAGGGGACTTCATTTCGTGTCATCCCTCGACCGACCCTGAGTTGGACACGAGTTGAGGATATATATATATATATAATATTGTTATGGTTTAGGCAGTCTAAGCCATTCAAGCGTCCAAAAAGGGACTTTGTTAGTGGTTCGATGCTCCATTTCTTTTAGCTCCGGCCTTATACAGTTAGTACATTTCCTGTGCATACACCAGATAATTTTAAATAAAAATGGCACAACTAATAAAGTTTTAAAACATAAATGTACAGAAAAAAGTATGATGTAGCGAACTTCATTACAAAAACAGAAATTGCATTAAAATTGTATAAGAACAATATACGAGATTCACAAAATCTATTAATCATAAAAGCTGTTGAAATTATGTACTCTTTCTGTGCGTACACTTGAGTAACTTGTGTATTGCATGGGGTAGGCCTATTTTGTTTACGTGCTGTATTGATCTTAGTTTTGTGTATCGCTAGGATTGACTAATGCTAACTTTGTTCCTATTTCTTCCGTTAATTGCATTCAGTATGGCAAAGAGGAAGCAACTCAGTGACGATTTAAAGAAAGTGATTGTAAACCTGGCTCTTAAGGGTTATAGTTTACGGAAAATAGGAGTACTAACCAACAAAAGACATTATACAATTCAGAGAGTAAATTCAAATATCAGACCTCAACAGCAAATTTGCCTAAACAGCCCAGGATACATATTCTTAATCAGAGAGAAGAACATTTTCTAGTTCAGCAGGTAAGATCTAACCCGAGACTAAGTGTGCCTAAACTGCATGTAATTATGGAACAGGAAATAGGGAAAATAGTATGTAATACAACCATCCGTCGTGTATTGTATAGGGCAGGGTATCATGGACTACAGCCTAGAAAAAGGCCATATGTTAGTCCATTGAACCGTGCTCGAAGATTTAAGTTTGCTGAAGAGCATGTGAATCATGGTCAGGACTTCTGGGATAAAGTTACGTGGACCGATGAAACAAAAATAAACCTTTTTGGGTCGGATGGTATCCAGAATGTATGGTGGAAATCAAAATGTTGCCAACGAAGTTGTCAACACACCTTCCCACAGTTAAATATGGCGGTGGCTCCATATGATTTGCCTGCACGTCATCCAAGGGAGTATTCAAATTGTAGACGGAATTCATGGACAAATGGGGCTATAACAACACTTTAAAAGCAAATGTTAAAGTGCCAAAAAATGGGATCACCTGCTGTGTATTACTTTCAACAGGACAATTATAGCAAACTTACCGCTGAAATAAATAGGGAGTGGCTAATTTTGAATGTTCCCAAATAGTTAAAAACCCTCACATTCAGCAGACTTAAACCCTATCGAACATCCATGGGCCATTTTGAAGAGGAATGTTCGTAAAAAGAATGTAAGTTCAAAAGAAGACCTAAAACAGGCAGTGTTCCAGAGCTGGAAAAAAATCACCCCTGATACGTGCCAACGGCTGGCGAATTCCATGAGAAGGAGATGTCAGGAAGTTACTAAAAGTAGAGAATATTCCACCAGATATTTTGCCTGAATATTGAACAGTTTTATTTATTTTATTGTCAGGTGTACGCACAGAAAAGGTTCACAAAATGTGAATAATTAAGTGATTTTTGTTTATTTTTAAACGAAATTAAGAAATTATGTATTGTTTACTTATTTATATCTTGCAAAAACCAACATAGAATTCACATTTAAAAGAAAAGATAAATAATAATTCTTTAACTACCCAGAATTTGGTTTTTTATTTGTTCTACAACCCTGTACGCATAGGAATGGTACTAACTGTAGTATGTAAGGTAATATGTTATATGTGTTAATTGCCCCAGAAAAATTATCTAAATTATGGGGGAAAAAACCCATTCAAATTGGTAAAATCTTTTTTTGAGTCCATAAAGGAACAAACCCTCCATTGTATATTTACGTTGTCGTGGCGGAGTGGCTTGCGTGCTTAAATGACCCCGAGGACTATGCCGGCGGTAGCGTTGCTACCGAAAGGGTTACCCATGCGGACAGGTCGAAGGTGATACGCCAGATGAAAAAACTACCTTGGTCGAAAGAGTGACGTAAGAAACGCGGATATGGGTTCCACTGGGGTAAAATTCTCCGGAGGTAAAATAGTCCGCCATTTGGTTCTCCGGGCGGGGACTACTTTAGGGAATCCACGCCAAAGGCTCAAACACAGGGATTATCGTAGGCTGCGATGGGCAGGACATGTGGCACGTATGGGGGATGAAAGATGTGCATTGAAGCATCTGGTAGGAAAACCAGGGGGAAAACGCTCAATTGGTAGACCAAGAATGAGGTGGGAGAATGGCATTATCCATGATTTGAGAGACGTAGATTATACAGGGGATGATTGGAAAGTATTAGCTTAGGATAGGGATGTATGGAGAGCTTGTGTCCGCGAGGCCATGAACCTACGGATTCGATAGAGCCAGTGAGTTAGTCAAAGGAACAAATAGACTCACGCTCATTTTTATATAAAAAAATATAGATACAATTCCTTAATTATTTTGAAATATTAGCGCAAAGTAAATTAATTTTACACTATTATTAAAAATAAACTAAGACAATATATTGTTTCAATCTCCGACAAAGCATCCTATTGCTGTAATTATATTACCTAGAATTGTTAAATAACAAGCTTATGACGCTTGGCTTTGTTTTTTTGTGTAGCACTGTTGTGCGGCTCACAAGATACACTTATCGGCTAAAGGACCCCCTCTGTTAAATCCACGCTACAGATAGTGTGCTTTAATCATTTTCTATAGAAAACACCCAACAGTCTAGCTTTTTATGCAGGTTTAGAGCACTTACATCGGCGGCATGCCCATTTAAAAGCTCATCCCATGGGTCAATCAAATTGTGCTGGCTTTAGGACTATAAAGGACGTATTTCACTCTCCTTAAATTGGACAGCTTGGTGCTGTAGTACACGTGGTGCATGCTTCTGTCAGACTGGTTTTGATCCCTATGATACATAGAGTGTGCCTATGATAGAGCAACAGAGAGTGGAACAGAAATCTACCTACAAATTTTCACACGTTGTTCAGGGATGTTATTTCAGTGGTTTGTTTTAAGGAATCCATTATCTCCATTGATTTATTAAAGTGTAATATATTCGATGTTTTTATTATTCATTATTCAATGAAGGATAAATTACATAAGTGAAAGGTCCTGGGTTCAAACCTCAGTCAGAACCTATATATATTTTTTCTCTTCAAATATAGAGTAATATCTGTGATCTCGAGGTAGCGTGCTGCCTTATCACGTAGCGGGCACGCGTTCGATTCCCGGTCGGGATAGGCTCCTGGGTGAGGTTTTTTTTTTGGGGGGGGGGTTTCCTCACCTGTAAGACAAATTGCAGGAAGCTTAGGGTCCAACGGTCCCCAAAAATCATCCGACCATCATCATCATCATCCTTATCATTATAATCATCCTTCACTGGTGTGGAAAGCAACGGGAAGCTACCATACCTATAATTCCTAGGAAAGCTGCAAAGCATAGTATGAAAATGCTGATTGTAGTGAAAGACCTGCCCTCGGACAGAATTACTATGGAATATTGTTGATGTGCGAGACATGTAGCTTGCTCGTTCGACCATTATAACATGGGTTCCGATATTTTATTCCAGATTGAGAAGACCAGGTATAAATGCTGGGAACCCGATATGCTGACCACATTATAAATAAATGTCGATGTTAGACCGACAGCCGGATGGTAGGTCAAGGGTTTTAGAGACCTGTCACCAGTAACTACTACAGGTACTGGTGAAGATTGTTTTTTACTTTTTTTTTAATATATTAGAATTCATCTTTTCATGGTCTAAACTACATGCTACATGTCTAATACATCAACACCACATTACTTTGTAATAAAGATGTGGGATATTAAATCAAAACACTCAGCAAAAATCCATGAACGATTTGTGAAAGTTTGTCAGTAGAGCTCTGTTCCAATTCTATATTTCATCTATGGTATTGTGGAATATATATATATATATATATATATATATATATATATATACTCGGCTACATATATATCTAATTATTTCTAGTTGTTGCTGATAATATAGATCACTATTAAAATGTACGACCATGCAAGTTGATATTGACTATAAAAAAAGAGTGCATAATTTTATACTTTTTTTATTATTAATCATTTTAACCATACAAATGTATTATTTTATAGAGTATTTATATAATTTAATAGACCATATGAATTTAAGTAGTAAGTCTCGTAGACTGCGAGGGGCAGGACATGTGGCATGATTGGAGAACGGTAGAGGCGCATGAAAGCTTCCTGTAGGAAATCCAGAAAGAGAACACCCTGTTGGTAGACCAAGAATGAGGTGGGAGAATAATTTTAACCATAATTTGAGGGAAGTAGATTATACAGGGAATGATTGGAAAACATTAGCTCAGGATAAGGATGTATGGAGAGCTTATGTCCTCGCGGCCATGAACCTATGGGTTCGATAGAGCCAAAATTGTTTATTTGATAGTGTGATATATCATCTATTATAGAATTATTATTATTATTGTTTGTGAGTTAGTTAGATTATATGAATTTATTTCATTCGATTATATAAAATAGATATACCGTAGTCTATGTTTAGTATGGTTCAAACTTACGAAGAATTTGCCGTCTCGGTAGACGCGTGATTAGTCCGCGGTTGTCCCGACTGGAATTCTAGGCTCGATTTCTGGCGGTTATGGAGGGACATTAGTTGTGGACCATACCAGAATTTCTCGATTTTTTTTTCGAGGTTCTCCCGTTTACCGAATTTCATCTTATGAACACTCTAAACTCCTCTTTCCTCCCCTATCATGTTATTTCATCTTCATTTATTTGTTAATATCATATCCTCCATCTTATTTCATTTAGAAAAAGTCGTCTGGTTGGCAAACCTCAAGCGTTTAAAATAAATGGTTGTGGTTATCTTGGGGGAGAGGCGCGGTCCTGTACTTCATCACGAATCTGAGCCTATGTGACGATTTTTGGCAGAATAGGGCCAAACGGAGGGTAGTAGCCGCTCATCGAGGTCTCGGGCCCAGCCCAGAAAATGGCGGTATGAGTCGTGAATGAATTCTTGAATAGTCGAAACCAGGAACACTATAACAAACTACATAACACCGGATATTATTATTTCATTTACATCCATTCATAACAACTACTATGGGTACTATAATACAATGTACCTACACAAGGTTATCATGTTACGGACTTCGAGACACCGTAAAGTAGGCTTTCATTCCATTAATCTCCATGATACTGGGGTAGCTCAATAGATATTTCAGGTGGTAGTGCTCAGGGCAGTCTGCTTTCCCAGCCTAGATAAAGAACTAAAAGAACTACTGTACGTGAATTGACAACCCGAGTCCATACGTTGTTCTAATCCAGCGGTTCCCAACATTTTTCGAATCGCGAACCCCTTCCACAACGATCTGAGTTGGGTGAACCACTGACTTTTAAATATAGGTACATACAGTAGACATGCATAAAATTTAATTCCAAGCAAAAGGTTTAATAACTTTTAATTAACTTATCCCTGAACGGATAAAACCTAAAGTTACTCTAGTTACGGCTTTTAAGTTACATAACGTATAGGAGGACTAGTTCCAACCACAGAAATTAAATAAAGTCTCAAATCACTTTCAGCACAATATCTGTTTCTGTATTTACTTTTTAAATAGGCATACGAAGAAAAACGACTTTCGCGATACTGTTGTTAGTATTATAAGAACACAAAGAAACTGGCAGACTAAATTTACATTGTAGTGCATTCTATCGTTGTTACATAACTATAAATAAGGCATTCGCGGTAAATATAAATTTATTGTGAAAATAATGTGATGAATTCCCGATGTTACACATGTGTAACAAGGGAGATTAAATGGTCAATTTAATTTAAAAATAATAGTCATGATATAATAATTATTATTACAATTATGACAATGCCACAGAAATGAAGGAAACAATAATAAACCTAACCTCGAAACCCGCCATTACAGAAAAGTTTTGGTGAACCTCTTGAAGTATTTTGCGAACCCCCTTGGAGGTTCGTGAACCACATATTGGGAAATGATGCTCTAATCTAGATGAATCTGTGTTTATGTGAAATAATACTATTATAAAGATGTAGGCCTAGTAGATTATTAACATTTTCAATCTTTAAACGACTAAAATTTGCAAGCTTTAAAATAACTTAAGGCAGTATACTTTTTTTAGGTTTTGAAGATGGTAGATGGTTTTATGTAATCAATTATTCAACTTAATTTGACTAAATTACAATAAAAGTTCCTTATTCACGGTTCCGTTCTTCGCGTTTTCATTATTCGCGGGTTAAAAATTGCGACACAATTCCTGTATTCGCGGCTAAAAATTTATTTATTTGCAGATCCAGTCGGTATATTAGAAGGATTAGTATCCTTTATCAACGCATCGGCAACTTTTTTTACTGCAGGCACGTGTCAAGGCGGTTTTTACAAAGAGTGATTCAAACCAAATGAACAAATAATAACAGAGTAAAACAAACCTTATTGTCCCTAAGCCTAAAGTTCGTTGTAAAAAGCAACCGCCACTATATCCTTTGATAAATGCCGCCCTCGCCACGATCGGTGTTTTATTGTTTCAACTCGTCATTCGTCGCAATCATTTTGATTGAATAACACGTGTCTCTTCTGCTTTGTTGCCAATTTATAATGTTCAGTAAATGGAAAGAAAAGTTAGTTACGAAGAAGAGACTTCTACGAGCACTAAAAAGGTGACCTTCAACTTGAAAACCCCGAGTGAAAGATTTTACAGATGACAAATGAGCTTTGTGATTTCTTCATGAAAATTGATCCATATATGGAAAGAAGTCTTATTTTTAAAAGGTAAATTGTTAATGTCACGGCTGAATATCAGTCTGAATTGAAAGACCTTTCAAAGGCGGCAAAACAGGGGGAAAAAAATTACTAAATTCTTTAAGCCCTTACCTAAGCCTGACAATAATAGTTAACAGAAATTGTTCAAAAATCTCTCATTAAATCGATTTTATTTTGATAATTCTTATGTAATTGTGGAACCTTGGAACGTATTACCTCTGAACCCTTAAAGTACCATTCCATATTCACGATTTCTAAATTCGCGGCATATTTACGGAACATATCCCCCGCGAATACAGAAACCGCGAATATGAAATGATAATTTGTATGGGTATATAGGGGACACGTTCGAAGGTTCCAAAATAAAATAAAAATTATCAAAATAAAATCAATTTATTGAGAAATTTTGAACAATTTCCACTAATTATTATTGCCAAGGGATAGAATTTCTCATTTTGTCTCCGGATTTCTTGATGAATCGTACAGTTGATTCATTAACATTGAAACAGCGTGATATAGAATCAAGCGACTCGCCAACGCGTAAACGTTCAAGCATTTCTATTTTTACTTTAAGCGGCAACACTACTTTTTTCTCTTCGGTACAGTATATCTAATCGGTTTAAATATTTTAATAAAATACCCTAATGCTCTAATGAGACAATTATATCACTTTGAATTAAATCTTCATATACATTTATAAAACTTTTGTCGCGTTAACGTTTTCCAAAATTAGGCTAATGTGATTATTTATTTGAACCTGGAAATTTTAATGATTTATTCTATTTTTGTTTTGATTCATTACTGACCATAAAACAGTCTAATATTACTTTTTAAACGTGTCCACGTGATCCTAAAAATATAAAATGCCTAAATCAGTTTATAGCTTAAGTGAAAACATTTAAATTCAAAGAAGTTAGATGGACCGCTGTGGGTTTAAGGATAACGTTGTTTAATAAATTAAAAAAATTGTCATTTTTATTCTAACATGATGGTACTTGTTATCAACAGGATACTTTGCACGTGTGGAAAAAAATTATAAACATGTAGATAATTTGTATTGAAATACTTGGGGGGAAAACGGTCGTCAAGAAGATAAAATTTAAAAGAAATAGTTTTGAAGAGTTGAGGAAAAAAGAACTCTATCTTGTCCGAAATGTAGGGAGTAAGAGAGATTAAAATGAGTTACGAATTTTATGATTCTGTGACTTGGATGGATCTTGGTCTGGACAGAGAATAAGGAATGTTTTATGTATGAGTGCATATCTATACATGACTATTCTTAAAAGATGATTGTAAATATGTTTTACTCTTGTTCGCAATTCCCATGTATCACATCAAAGCCTATGTACAACCCTAAGAGTTAGAATAATACAGATACTGGCAAGGAAGAAGACCCTCAAAGATTACAAAACGCAATTCATGGCCCTCTGTGATACATTTAAACACACTAACCTCTCAAATGCATTATTGCTTTTAGTGTAACATAGGGGGGGCTATTGTTTGTAGAAAGCAATGAAAAACTAACTATACGGCAATTTTGTGTTGCCGGTCCCGTAAACCCACCTGCAATGATACAAGCTCTTCCAAGCAGAGGTGATGCGGAATGACGGGACTCTTTGTTGATAACCTCAAGTAGGGTAAACTCAACCCCCCCCCCTTACTCTCGGTAGCCTGATACCCAGCGCACAGATTGCTTTTTGAGTACACAAAACTCTTTAATTAACAATATACCAGCTATTTACTTTGTCTATATGACAGTAATGACAAAGCCGACATCGCTTCGGTAACATTAAACCGACATTATTACAGAAACATATGTTCATATCTTGTTATTACATAGTGTGTATTGAAACTGCCCACGTCACCGCACTAGCCTCTCCCGGCGGACTTGTGTTTATCATGTTCGTCTCTTGTTTCGAGGTTCGCGGGTTGGAACCTGGCCAGAGTCGATGGGCGTTGTCAGGGCGTAAAAATCTCGTACATGACTTTGTTTGGAAGTGAAAATGTGGGTCTTATGTTATATATTTACTACACAAGCTTTAAATTAAGAGGTCTTTAAGCAAATTTGTCTAGCGTTTCACGTCCATGGTTTTCTTCGGCTACTACTTTCATTTCAGTTTGCTCCGAGATATTGTGATCCTGAGAACCGTGGTCTAGACTTGACAGAAATTTGGCATATCATAGCATATAGGCAATTAGGCATATCCTTTACATATATGTTTTGATTGTGAATTTGCATATTAATTCTTCATACTAGATCATTATGACTGACGTTCGTGTGGTATAATGGTGGGCACGTCTGACTAGCTTCCTAGAGTTCTAGGATCGATTCCAGGCTATAATAAATAAATTTTGATATGGGAAGTAGAGAAATATGGTTAAGAAAACTGAAATTATAGTTAAGGGAGTGTTTCGTGCTAAGCACGTGACTTACTGCACTGCATTTTGCTGGCCAATGACAGCAACCACTTCAGATGGCCTTGGGTCTTTGTACCTGTCGTGCTATGAACTTAAATTATTTGAAAAATAATTTTTGGTTAAACCCGTTATATTTTAACGTAGATTATCATATATACAGATTCGAAAAAGTGCAGTAAACATCTAACAAATTAAAGTGAACAATCCATATTTCACGAAACGAACAGAATAGTGTTAGTCAATTAGGTAGAATCTTAGAAATCCTCAGTTGTTCATTAGTATCTATAAAAAGTCGTATTTTGTTATGGAATAGAATGTGCATTTTTTAAACATTTTTTCTCTCCAATATCAAATTATTTTGGCACAATTGCCATTAGGCCTAACTCATTATACCCCGCGCTTTTCATTAGTGATCTATTTGATTGGATATGATTTGATGGCCGGCAGCTTTTGAGATGTTGTTTGTTCAATTTCTTCTTCTGAGTTGCATAATGTGCAATATTGATATGGTCGTACTCCTATTCTATGTAGGTATTATCGCGTCACTATGATGGTTGTCCAGCGGCTCGTTTTTGTTTCACCGTAGCTGTTATCTATAATTAAATACAAACATGCCGACTACTGCCACTGTAATAATTCCGCATGTTAAGCATTGTCGCGCGGCACCCGCTTTTATATAAACGGACAATCATCATAGTGAGCCGATAATACAGGGTGTCCCATTCAAACCTCCCACATTTTAATTCATCATAACTAACAAAGTATGCGGAATTATGAAATGAGGCCAGTATTAAACGAAACAGAAACTCAAAGAATTTTTATTGCCACACACTAAAATACCTATATATGTGCACCATTAGTAGCACGAACAATATGAAGTCTGTATTCGATTTCGTGCCACGTTCTGTCCAACATGTCCATTGGTACTGTTGCAATATTGTGCCAAATATATGGGTTCGTAAATCATGAAGATCTTGTACTGGAGTCGCAAACGCACGGTCTTTTACATACCCCCAGAGGAAGAAGTCCAGTGGAGTGATGTCTGGCGAACGTCGTTTTATGTCATTATTGTCCAACATGCGACAGATGAATTAACTGCAACAACGAAAACAAAAGTGCTTTGAGTTTCTCTTTCTTTTAATACCAGCCTCATTTGATAATTCCGCATACTTTGAGAGTTATTATTAATTAAAATGTGGGAGGTTTGAGTGGGTGACGGTGGATTTTCCCAAACAGTCGTGACCTGCTGCAAGACAAAAAGTGGCGACTGCAGTTCTCATCGGTTGTTTTGAAGTACGGGGATGCGCCGTAGTGCAGTGGTTAAGGCACTGCACTACAAGCCAGAAAGTCGAGGGTTCGAACCCCGTGGGGTCAGGATTTTTAAACTGATCCAAACCCTCTGGCGGCACTATGCTCCTGGGGTCGAATCAGCCTCTAACGGAAATGAGCACCAGACGCTTGTTCTGGGGTAAAGGCGGCCGTCACGCAGGGCTGAAAACCCGCTAATATCAAGTGCTGATTGTCTAGAAAAAGTGGGAGCCCTAACCTCCTACTACCCCAAGGGCCTCCTGAGGCCTGTTGTGGGATCACTTTACTTTACTTTGTTTTGAAGTATGTGAATAATTTCTTCCTTCCATTGTTCCTGCTGTATACGTAAGAGTAAATATAGTTGAAGCGTTGTTGCATTGTTCTATTTTTAAATATCTAACAACGAAAATCATATCTCATTGGTTAGTAAGAAATATGCTGCATGCCTACTAAACTGCTTACACCGTAAGTGTCTTTCGTGACAATAATGATAACGATGATATTATCAATGATAGTTGGTCTGCATCTGGCAATGTGAAAATTCTATATCAACTGATAATGTACAAGCTGTAAATTGTATCAATGAATTGAATCTACATTTTCACCCCTGTGTCTGGGGAGTTAGGTTGCCTCGTGGTCTATTGAAGATGAGCTTCGATGGCTTGAAGAGCACCCTAGTGTCCAGACCACTAAACGTGTAACCAATTTGAGTACCGACAGTTCCCCTTCATCCTCTTCTATGTTTCCATTTCTCAAGAGTTCTCAAACCCTACACTCACATTGAATCCATTTATTAAGAAGAATAATAAAGCTTGTATGCTTTGTAGATTGAAACTAACATACAATGGGTACAGTTATGGAACCATCTTTATTTTTTTGTAGTCATAGAGATCCTAAAGGAAATCCGAAATAATAGTATACTACGTTTCATATTGTAAGAAAATAATTTATTTACTTCAGTGAATCCAGCTTGTGGTGGTGGTCATGAAATTCAGAGATACTTCGTCTCAAAATAATCGTATCCTGAAGATTTCTTCTTTACACTAAACACTGCAAACCTATTTAGTGTAACTGGATTTTTATCATTTTTACAAAATGTATAAGTTAAAGCTTCAATTTCTTTCAGAAAATAAAGATAATACCCAATTTATTATCTCAAATTTCTATCTTCGAAAATAAAACTATTTACAATTTACAGTGTAATGTATTAAAAGCCAAAAAGCCAAAGTACACAGTCTATTAAATAACACTAAATAACTGGGAATGGAAGTAACTGTCAATAAAACTAAATACGTGGTCAGACGTAGAAATAAATAATTAAACGGAAATAGATATTTAACAAATGATGGATGTTTTCATGAAGTGGCGGAAATCAAATAGCTATAAACGATAATAATAATAAACAGTTCGGAGAGAAATTAAACATAGTCTCAACTCTGGAAACACATACTATTATGTATTTCAGGGACTCTTGTCATTCAAATTCTCCAAAAAAATGTTAAACTGAAAATATGTAAAACGATAATTCTTTCTGTTATATTAGATGAATGCGAAATACGGTCTCTTACTTTAAGAGAAGATAAAATATTAAGAGTATTTGAAAATATAATGTTAACAAACTTTTTAAACCAAAGACATACTAACACAATGGTGAATGGAGGAATATACAAAACAATGAATTATTTGCTATTTTTGGAAACCAAATGTAGTAACAATACATCTCGTAGAC
Organism: Diploptera punctata; assembly: GCA_030220185.1. Taxonomy (NCBI): domain Eukaryota; kingdom Metazoa; phylum Arthropoda; class Insecta; order Blattodea; family Blaberidae; genus Diploptera; species Diploptera punctata. The sequence goes on along the minus strand of JASPKZ010007410.1, from coordinate 21,232 downwards.
TTTGATAGACAGGACATGTGGCATGAATGGGGGATGAAAAAGGGGCATAGAAAATTAGTGTAGGGAAACCAGAGGGAAGTGTCCAGTAGGAATGCCAAGAATGATGTGGGAGAATAACATTAACCACAATTTGATTAGAGATGTATTATGCAAGATTTGGCAAGATATAAGCTTACATATCTGCACGACCAAGAACTTTCAGGTTTAATGGAACGAGTTATCACACATGGCAGTCTGCCTTGTTATCGCATATTAGCGCGTCCGCTTTGGATTTGATCACAGGATTTCGAGTAATTGACAGTTCCCACTGTAGTCTCGAGGTGCTGTCTTATCACGCAGCGGGCCCGGTCGGGACAGGCTCCTGGATGAGGTTTTTTCGGGATTTTTGCTCAACTGTAAGACAAATGTCAGGAAGCTTAGGGCCAAACTCTCCCCGAAAATCGTCCGGCCATCGTCATCATCATTCTTATCATTATTATCATCATCTTTCACCGGTGTAGAAAATCAACGAGAAGCTACCACACATATAATTCCCTAGTAAAGCTGCAAAGCATAGCATGAAAATGCTATGATTGCAGTGAAAGACCTGCCCTCGGGCAGCATTACTATGGACGGACGGAATTGACGGTTTGTGGATTCGGTATCCTTAGAAGTAAAAAATGACTATCTTGAGTTAACGTTAAAAAGCTCATAAATATGAAAAGAACATTCCTAGTATAATTAAAAAAAATACAGGAAATCTGGCGTTCTAACATGCTTTTCAATTTACACTAAAAATGAGATAGACATATAGACTGAATTGTGTTAGTGTATCTAAGATCCTATTAAAATAATGCAAAGTAATGCCTTCAAAATATTTTATGGTAGAAAACTGTGACATTTTTTTGAATGTATATTAGTATCATTTTTTTAAAAATTGTATGACGTGTTACGTATTGTGAATCTTAAATGAAAATGAAAATTAATTAGCTAAATAATATAATAAAATATGTCTATATTTGATGATTAGAATGCTGTAATATAGTTAGTGGATCGAAACTGCTCGACCTTTGTTTAATTTTTACTTTCATATAAGCCATTATAATTGTATTTTAATATTAAAAGCTATACAAAATGACGTTAATTTGGATATATGACAACCATACGCATTTTTTGCATAATATTGTCAGGAATATTTGATTTAGAAAATTGAGATGAGCAGATCATTTTTGCAAGAGGGGGGGAGGCGACAAAAATTCTTCAAAATTTATTGAATGGGGATTCTTCAGATTGAAAAGGAAGAATATCTAGGGATATATATAGGAGGATAATTATAAGTGGTAGATAATTGACGGTATTAAATGTATTAGGTGTGGACCATTGGAGAGCATTGTGAATGTGGCATAAATCTCCAGTTCCCATAAACCATGAAGTTACTGCTGGTGCGAAAAATAAAAATAATTCAATAACTTTTTTTTATATTAGGATATCTTGTTTCCAAAAATTGATGTTAGAAATTGCTTTTCTGCATAAAATATTAGCGAGATAAATTTCAAGTAAGAGAAAAATCGGTAGCTGTCGACCTCCCACAATGGCGAGGCAACAGTTCCTTTGTTATGCCGCGTGCCGGAGCTTTTGATTGGAATTAACCACGGAAGTTTGGGCTGGTAGTGCACGACAAATTGAAATGTAATGGATTCGACGTGCTGTTGGTAGGGAGGCACGCGTCAAGTGTGTCCATATCCGGAAGATATCACAGGAGTGCGTCTGTCTGCGTGTAGCTAATTATTAGCTCGTTACAACGTACTGAACACGTGACCATTTGTTTGTATCTGCACAATAACATTACTTCTATTCATACAAATGTTTGCATATTAACCATTGTGTATTTTCTGTCCAATTAAACACGCCTTCAAATACTATTTTGAAATATTAACTTAATACTCCTACGCTGATTCTTGGGAAAGAAAACAATCAGAAAAATAAATATTTAGCAATTTACAATAATTATGTAGTCATATGATTATTGTGAAGCAATCCCCAATATTAACTTCTAACTCATTGACACTATCGAAGGTTAATGGCCGCGCGAATATAAGCTCTCCATACATCCCTATCCTGAGTTAATATTTTCCAATCATTCCCTGTATAGGTTATTTCCTTCAAATCATGGTTAATGTTATTCACCCACTTCATTCTTGGCCTATTTACTATCTACTGAGAGTTTACACACTGATTTTCATACAAAGGAGTTTCTATGTCCCTCTTTTGTTTCTATTCGTGCCATACTTGCCAATCGCAATCTGCGGACTTAACTGTTCTTAATACAGTACATCTGCTTTTCAATAAAAGTAGGCCTATAGGCCTATGTAGTTTGCTGTTATGCAGTTTTTTCCACTCACCTGTATTCTTTTTTGCCCAAAAATTTCCTTTAGTACTTTGTTTGAATTTTTAAAAATGTTTTCTTCTTTCTTGAAGTAAGAAACCAGGATTCGCAATCATACAATAAAAAATGAAACCCCAAATTCAGCTTTCTTAAGGGGACCCGGAAGGTCATATGTGATGAAAAAATGCATTTTCATTTTTTTATCAATTAAAATACTAGAAAGATTCCTCTTTAATATGGTATATTTATCTTGCCAGTATCTTGTTTCTAAGTGTGTTTATTATTTGTTTTAAATATTCCCCGTCCGTTTAAAATGTGGGCGTGAGCCGTCAACTCTCTCCCATAGTTAGCATTCATTTTTTCAATATATAAAGAACATTTTCTTCTAAACTATTAAAGCTAGAGACCTGAAATTTTCAGGGCTTCAATATAGTGCTCACATACAATTTTACCATATTAATGTTGTGATAGCTCAGTAATTAAAGAATTTAGGTTGCAAAATACAGTGTACAAAACTGAAAGAAAATATTTGTAAAGAATTTTTTTATATATAAATGCATACCTATATAAATCCTTATGGTAGAATATTCTAAATATATGAACCTTTCCACTGTAAAAATTTCAACTTGATAGCATTAATAGTTCAGGAGAAAATGATCCTTACATTTAACATTATAAGTATAGGACGTCCCGGGTCCCCTTAACACTTAAATTCGCAATGTATTCTATAGGATACATCAATTGTTTTAATTTATCTAATAGTTTTAATAAAACAGAAGAAAGCTAACGATAATAAATAACTGAAATGTGTGTGGAATTACACAATATATACCTAATAATAATAGTTATGCACGATTTCGTTCTCAGTGCGGTCCGCCACATTTAAATAACTGATACGAGAAATTACTGTTTTGCCAATTTAAGGGTTAATTGAATAACTAGTCGGTTTTATAAGAAGCTGAGTGGACACTTTCAAGAATCTTTACTTAAACATTTATTTAATGCATCCAGACATTGAACTCGGGAAATCTGAGATATTAGCCAGTCACGCTAAAGTTTAAAACACAGAGGTGGCCATGTTAAGAACTTAGGGTGGAATTCATAGTCGTCACTTAAACATGAGTGACCCCTTAAGTATACTTATACTCATTTCAAAGTCATAGCTTTCATAATTGTCCCTTATTCTCATTTTGTTTCGAAAAAATGAAAAAAAAAACATGTACAACCTTAGACATTAAAGAACAAAACAAGAAGAGATACTAGATTGAAGTATTATAAAACATTGGCAGTTCCTGCATTACTTTATGGGAGTGAAACTTGGGTAATGACCAAAAAATTACAAAGTAGAATACAAAGTGTAGAAATTAACTTCCTTAGAAGAACAAAAGGCTGCACAAGAATAGATCGGTTAAAGAATGAAGATATAAGAACAGAGTTAAATATATATTCAATAAATGATAAAATCAAAGGATATAGAGAAAATGGTTTAGACATGTTTAGAATGAAAATAACAAGATTACCAAAAGCAGCATTTAACTACAAGCTAAGAGGTTCAAGGAATTTAGGAAGACCAGTGAAAAGATGGACAGAACAACTGTGAGGCGGAACAGGCATTTTGCCTAGCCCGTGAAGTGAAGAAGAAGAACAAGAAGAAGACCTTAGACAAAAAAAAAAGTCGTCCGCAGATTCTATCAACCGATCGGAGAACTTCGTGAGCGCTCGCAGAAGCCGTATTCACATCAACACGTTTTCAGTAATTGGACTGGGTTGTTTGCTAGTTAATGCAGTACTCAAGCAACATGAAAGAGAGGGCTTGGCTTAGTGTATCTCTGTGGTCGAGAGGTTTAACAGACATCATCTGCGTTCGTAACCTCACGGTCTACCGGTTCTACTTTTTTTTTTTTTTAAACTGAATGTTAGAATAGCATTTCGCCTGTAATATAGTTTCATATTTAATTTGTCCGAGCTAATCCAGGGAATTGAGAATTTGCTTTAATTTGAGAAGCGTTTGGAAGGGGTTCCTATGGGTTTCTGCAATTAAAGCTTCATTCTCTTGGGGAGTGGAGACACGTCTTCTTCCTGAACCAACACGACGGTTTTCAATCCCTGGATAATCTCGCCCACCTCTGAGCTGTAGATGCAGGGACTCTCAAACGCCTTCCAGTCTCACGAGCAGAAAAACCTGCAACGTTTACCAGTGCAAGGAGAGATTGCCTTGTGCCTATGTCTTTGTGTGTGCGCTGAGCCATGGTAAAACTCGATATGATTCATCATAAACAAACTTCATAGAGGCTGTTGCTTTTGCGCAGACGTCTGCGCATCACAGTCTATTGAATGCAAAACATTGAATTTACCTAGAACAAATCAATGAATATGGTAAATATAATTGTTATAATAACGGCATTAACATTGATTTAATTCAAATGTTAAAATAAAATGTATTTAATTCATAAAACATTTTAATACAAATATCACGAAAAAAACTGCATAATTGAGGATATGAACCTGCGATCTTAATGAAGAGAAACAGTGACTGCAGCGGACCCGGGTTCGATCCCCGGTCGGGGCAGTTTTTCTGGGTGAGGTTTTTATCGGGGTTTTTCTTCACCTGTAAGACAAATGTCAGGAAAACTTTAAGGCCCAAACGGTCCCCGAAATCATATGGCCATCATCCTTATCATATCATCATCATCATCATCATCATCCTTCACCGGTGTGGAAAGCAACGGGAAGCTACCACACCTACACAATTCCCTAGTAAAGCTGCAAGCATAGCATGAAAATGCTATGATTGCAGTGAAGGACCTGCCTTCGGGCAGAATTACTATGGATGGATATATATATATATATATATATATATACATACATAATATTATATTATAAGTAAGTGATCCCACTACAGGCCGCAGGAGGCCCCTGGGGTAGTAGGAAATTAAAGCTCCCACTTTCTCTTGACAGTCGGCACTTGATGTCAGCCGGGTTGTCAGTCCTGCGTGACGGCCGCCTTTACCCCCAGAACAAGCGTTTGATACTCATTTCCGTTAGAGGCTGAGTCGATCCCAGGGCCATGGTGCCGCCAGAAGTTTTGGGTCAGTTTAAAAATCCTGACCCCCCATCGGGACTCGAACCCTCGATCTTCCGGCTTCTAGCGCAGTACCTTAACCATTACGCGACGGCGCGTGCCCCCTAATATTATACACACACACACACACCCCTGCATAAGAACCCTGACAAATTAACAAAGGCCGAAAAATATTATTGAATTGAAAATAGTTTGAATTAATTTAGAATAATATTTTTGTATCTTCAGTTGCAGGGCTATTTTTCAGAGCTTTATTAATGTTTGATTATTGCGTGTAATTCATGGTGCTGTATAATAATTTTGGACAACAAAAATGATTTGAACAAGATTTGACAGGAATGTACAGGCCTACATGAAATAATTAAATACCTTAAAATGAGGTAAAGTTTGATAATTTAGTGATTATTTTTTAAATTCAACAATCATTTCTAGCAATTCCTGTGCTTTAAATTTTTCTATTCAAAAATTAATACGTAACTTAACTGTTATTAATTATTTCTATTTGCCCTGATTAACATTAGTTAAACTGTAGTTAGTCAACGTAAGAATAAACATCGCAATTGCGATTTCAAACTGTTTTCTGGGTAACTTTTCGGGGGAATGGAAAAAGAGTTTTTATAACAGGATTGTTTTGTCACCATTATATCAATTAACTAAAACGTGATTTAGCATATTCCATTTTTTTTTCAGAAATCGAGATGGACTCCGTGTTGTAGGTTTATAGCGCGTTAGAAGAATCTCAAGTTTGAAATAAGAGGCTTCTGAAATACAACTTTCGGCTCAGTTTTGAGTTGGGACGCAAAATTGTTAAAAACATTATTAAAAAAGATACTATATATCTGCCTATTACGTTTTATTAAAATGTTATTTTTTATCTAAGTTTCGAATCAGTAACTCTTAGAAATGATGGGAATACATCGAAAGTATAACCACGAAAGTCAATGTTTTCCTGTGAACAATAATTTGAGGATATTTCATGGTTCTCTCGAGAGGAAATGTACCTTCATTTCCCTAGTATAAATCAGCAGCAGTTTAACGTTTATAGCTTTATATTTTAATAATCTCCAAACCATGATGCTTTGCTGTTTGCCGCTTTTAACCCAATTTTGGGACCGTGAAAACATCAATCAGCAACAAAAGCGCAATGCATACTAGCGAATCTGGCGTATCGGAGGGTTGAGTTTCCCACCCATCACGTTCCTCCGGGTAATCACACTTCCTCTGGGAAGGGCACATTTCCCTAAAATCTGAATGACCGTAACATTCCAATTTGCAACGCATTAAATCACCATCACGTACTGACCATACACTCCCTCGTCAGGACATTTCCCCAGTTTACCAATTCCCAATTAATTACGTTTGCAATGACTTGCTCTAGGCCTAGATATTTGTTAATATGCAAGTATAATCAACAGACTGTTAGCTCGGAAGTAGCACATCCAGTTAATTTCTTTAAAAATGTTATTTCAATCCATAAGCACTTGATTAGAATACACGAGAAACATATATTTTACATATTGATATAAAAAACGTACGTAAATAAATATTTGACTTTTTTAACCATTTAATTGGTAATGTATCCTATAGGATACATTAATTGGTTCGATTTATTTACTACTAGCGGACCCGGCAGACGTCCTGCTCGAACGTTCAATTCTCGTGTCATGACCGGACAATAAAAATATATATTACTTTTTTACCGTAAAATTAATAAATTAATAAGTTAGCAAGAAAACCCCTCACTCTCATCTGTCGTGACTCAAAAAGCTTGCATTATGACGTCACTTAGAGTCGCGCGGAATATGTCTGCAATATAGATGATTACACATTTGACATAAAAAATCGTATAACCCGATCGCAGCGCCATTTATCGGGTCCACTTGTGAATCTGAACCATCTAGTGACCCACTCAATCACACACACAAAAATTCATCAAAATCGGTCCAATCGTTTAGGCAGTATTTAATTTTGGATTTTAAGAAAACCTCCAGTTCTAATTGTATAATATCGCTCATTTTTTAATAATACCTATTTCGGTTTATTTTAATGGGATATACTGAGTTTCGTTGTGAAACATCGAAAAATGTGACCGCTAGAGCGGTTTTTAAATTTTAGTTTCAGGTGAACTCCTACACCTAATGATTTTAGAACATAATAGATAACGCCTTAATACCCGCCGCATCTGAAAACCTGTGCATACAAATTTTCATGAAAATCGGTTGAACGGTTTAGAAGACTATAAATGACATTCAAATGACGTTCATTTATATATAGGGATATATTATTAATGAAATAGAAGAAAACGAACGAGTAGTAATGTGAACTTAAATGTGTGTCGAATTACACAATAATAGCATATTGCGACACGAGTGTGATAAATACTTGATACGGATCGAGGAAAAGTTTAAAAACCGAGGCGCTTGCGCCGAGTTTTTAAATTTCCGAGATTCCGTTATGTGTTTACCACATTAGTAATTGCATACTATTTTTTGGACTATGTGTATTTATTTTACTAATTAAGATATCAGTTAAAATACTAATAATTATCCATCCATAGTAATTCTGCCCGAGGGCAGGTCTTTCACTGCAATAAACAGAAATAATAACAGTTAAGTTACGTATTAATATTTTAATAGAAAGATTTAAAGCACAGAAATTGGTAGAAATTATTGCTGAATTTAAAAAATAATGACTAAATTATGAAACTTTACCTTTACGGTGGACGTAATAAATATAATTGAATATAAATGTCAGATTTGAGAAGGTGAATGGTGTTATGGACAAATAATAAGTCATGTCGCCATTTTATATTTGTTAAAACTGTAAAACCAATTTGATTTGGGATGTATTTCTGATTATGGAGAAAGTTTTAGACGATGTGTGCAGTGATGATGAAATAGAAGAGGCATGGAAAGCTGCATATGATGAATTAATACCGAAATTAATATAAATTGTATTATCACTATCAATATTTCGAAATAAATGTTTTTATTTACCGCACTAGTGCTTTTGGTCATTTTTAAAGTATTGAGATTTCTTTTGTTTTCATAGCAACGAAGATTGCATGCGGGAATGTCAAATTACGATGTACATCGACAATAACTGTAAGTATGCAATATTAGTTACAAAGTGCAAGAACCTAGTAACAGTCATGCATAATTTTGTTTTGAGTGCGGTCCGCCACATTTAAATAACTGGCACGAGAAATTAATATTTTGCTAATTAAAAGGTTAAAATATTGAAAAATCACTTTCAAAGTATTTATTTATTTTGACAACACAATTGCTCATATTAGTAGTACACAGCACGTAGATTATTATCTGATCTTCAAAAAAAGAGGAGTTCGCCAACGTTGCTTCCATGCCCCATGCTTGAAAATTATATTTACAAAGCGCGCGAATAATGGAGTAAGAGCATTTTGTCAAAAATATCGGGAATTTCCAGTTCCATCTATGAGTGCAATTTGTAATTTGGTGGCATAATTGAGAAATGCAGGTTCATTATTGAACAAGAACAACAAACGTCAGCACTTGATAAATGAGGAACAATATTAGACGTTACAGCATTTGCGCAGTTATTACCCATCTGGAAAAATAAGAACATCTCTTTGAAGACAAAACTTAGACTGTTCAATACCAAAGTAAAACAGTCCTCCTCTATGGTTGAGAAACATGGAAAGTTAAGGAAGCAACAAATAAAATGATGCAGACCTTTGTAAACATATGTCTGAGGCGTATTTTTAACATAAGATGGCCGGAAATATCAAATGAAGAACTGTGGAGAAAACCCAACCAATCTCCGATATGTCACCAAATAGAACAAAGAAAGTGGAATCGGATAAGCCACACATTGAGAAAAAACGAGAAGGAGCCATCGAGAAGACTGCACTAGATTGGAATCCGCAAGGAGTAAGAAAGGGGGGACGACCTAGGAAATCCTGGAAGCGATCAGTAGAGGAGGAAGCAAAGGAAAGAGGGAAAAGCTGGAAACAAAGTACGCTGGAAGAACTCAGGAACTACAGGAAATAACAATAAGAAGAAGAGATTATAGGGTGGAAAAATATAGAATATTCGCATCCTTTAATGTAGGAAGTAATGATATTATCATCGCTTATACGTATTGCTATTATTTGGTTAAAACTAAATTCTTATAAAATTAATAAAAAACGCCGACTTCAAGAGCCACATAGCCAGGCAAGACATATTGCGTATGGTTAAAACAATTTGGAGCCTATATGATGGGATATTGAACCTAGTTCAGCGTTTTTAGCAAATTCGGCCTCAATATTTATGTTTCGGAACCAAACTCGGCATGTAGTCGTGAATTTAGAAAAAAAAAGTAAGGTCCTGTTGTTAACCAGCAAAATCGGACCGTTAGGAGTAGGATTTCACCAGAAACGAGGATATAAACGTCCTTTTAGCGGTCACAACTATAGATTTTTCGCAATCAAAATCAATATGAAGGGCACGCCGCCGTAGCGTAGTTGGTTAAGGCAATACGATACAAAGCGTAAGGTTGAGGGTTCGAGTCCCGGTGGAGTCACGATTTTAAACTGGTCCAAACATTCTGGTTGCACCGTGTTCCTTTGGTCGACTCAACATCTAACAGAAATGAGTATCTGCCGCTTGTTCTGGGGATAAAAGCCGCCGTTCCGCAGGGCTGGGAACCCGACTGATATCAAGTCCTAATTGTCTAGAAAAAAATGAGAGCCTTAGCCTCCTATTACCCCAATGGTCTCATATGACCTGTAGTGTGATCACTTCACCTCTTTACTCAGATATGAAAAGCATATACATCCATCCATAGTAATTCTGCCCGAGGGCAGGTCTTTCACTGCAATCATAGCATTTTCATGTCATGATTTGAAATTTTATAGGGAATTATAGGTATGGTAGCTTCCCGTTGCTTTCTACACCGGTGAAGGATGATAGTGATACTGATTATGGCTGGATGATGTGAGAAGCATATGGATATCAGAATTCCTATATGTAGGAGCGAACCCTCTTATCGACACAATCTCCTTGCAGAATAGTCCACTATATAACTTACATAATAAATAAACTACTATTACTAACTTCTACTGAGATATGGGTGGCATTGTATACACGTGTAAATCGAAAACAAATTTAAGGAATAAACAGGACCAGGATTCCTAGAATGATAAAATATAACTCGGCATTGTTTGATCTTCACGAACTATAGGATATAACTTTAATTCTCTATGACGACATTATAAAATAATCCTGAAACATCTTTAAATTCTACGCAACGAGATGGATCTTCCTCACGACTTTACAGATACCAATCTCAAACGGTAACTTAGTCTGAGACACATCGCTTTGTTTATATCAATTTAATTTCACTCTTATTTGAACAGCATTAAACGGGTATGGTGCAAAAAGTGGACATCCGAATTTCAAGACAATTTTGGTTTTAAAATGAAGCTTAGGAACGTCGAAGATGAAAACATGAAAAAAATTTGCGGACCATCCAGAAACAAAGTTGTAAAATAACAATTTATAAAGCACTATTCCCTATATTATCTGAAGGAAGTGGCGCCCCTTATGATCGTGACGTCAGATTCGATATTCAGACATTAGTCCAGGCTGAAAACATGTTTTCATCTATAGAGATGCGAAAATAGAACAAAATTTAATTCTAATAAAAATGCACTGCTTTATTTCCAAATGCTGTATTTCCAAAATTACATAGCAAAGAATTTGGAATTTAATAAAAATCACATCCTCACATAGAGTTTCTTAAGAAAAAAGTGGTTTAACTGAATCGATTGTCGATAATCGATACGTCACCATACGTATTTCTCGAAAATGAACAACGGCAAATTAGCCCTTACGAAATATTCAATAACTAGATGCCACTTATTTATAACATAATCTTCCAATTTTGTAATATAATTTATTAGAATATATATATAATAACCTAAAAGGTAACCAAACTTATTTAAATTACTCTGACCTGTGAAAGTAATAAATAGAATGGCATTTAGACAATATTAAATTACAGGTATGTAACTAAATTATACTGTATGTGTAAGAAACTAGAAGCTAACCTAACCTAATTATGTATAAGAAACTATTACTGTAACCTAGTTTCTTTAGTGATGGTTCGCAGATTTTCTTGTGTTTTCATCTTTGGTGATCCTAAGCTTCATTTTAATACCAAACTTATATCGAAAAGGGGATGTCTCGTACAGTAAACTAGTGAAATGTGTATTTTGTAGTGCTTATAAAATGTTATTTTACTGCTTTGTTTCTGGACGGTCCGCAATTTTTTTTTTTTTTTTTTGTGTTTTCATGTTTAGTTGTCCTAAACTTAATTTTAAAACCAAAATTATCTCGAAATTCAGATGTCCACTTTTTGCGCCGTAACCGCATTAGACTTTTGGTAGTCTTACAGAATTGTATCCTATAAAAGTTCATCAAAATAGGCTATATATTTTAATCAATGCCTCCAGGTTATCATTACGACATTTCTGGTTTTCTCTCCTGACATGGCATACTTGTAACATACTTCTGAGGTTGCTCCCCAGATGATATGAGCGGCGATGATAATGGTAATGAAGCGCCAGGAGAGGCCATAATCTAAACTTAATCTAGATGGTGTTAGGGGACATTTGGACCTTAAAGTTTCCAGACATTTCTCTTAAAGTTCAGGAAAAACCCCGAGAGAAACCTCACCCAGGAAACTTGCCCAGACCGGGAATTGAACCCGGGCCCTCTGCATGACAACGTGGCACGCTACCTCGAGACCACAGCGACGGAGTGCATAATTAAAACACATGAATTAAAGTCAGCAATATTAAACATCGACTATCCTTTTCAACAAAACGCAGTCATTACTATAATCGCTGGCTGCCCAATGTCATTTATACGAAGCAGTTTTGCCATTAACAAAACGAGAGCACCGATCAAACCCAACCCCATTCCAGTTCCCCTACTCTGTTTTGTGAATATCAGTAGCTTTGCAACTACTATTCTCTTTCCAAGTCTCCTCCTATCCCTGTCGCCCATAACTAACATAAATCACATCCTCGGGGTAAAGAGGGTGAGTGTTTTGTGTGTGGTGGTAGTCATAGTGTAGTTGTTCTCTAGTGCCAATGTTTACTCCACTGCATCCTGGTAGCGTGTGTCCAAATCACGCTGCAGCTGCAACAAGATTCATTGAATAAGTTAATATAATTATATTATATTTGATGAATGACATAAGTTCATAATTAAAACCAAGAAGTTTGTCTATGTGGCATTTCCAACGTATTTTAATGTATAAATAATAATAATAATAATAATATTAATAATAATAATAATAATAATAATAATATTAATAATAATAATATTAATAATAATAATGATAATATTAATAATAATGATAATAAGAATAATAATAAGAAGAAGAATAAGAATAATAATAAGAAGAAAAATAAGAATAATAATAAGAAGAAAAATATGAATAATAAGAAGAAGAAAAATAAGAATAATAAGAAGAAAAATAAGAAGAAGAAGAATGAGAAGAAGAATAATAATAATGAGAAGAAGAAGAATAAGAATAATAATGAGAAGAAGAAGAATAAGAATAATGAGAAGAAGAAGAAAAAGGAATAAGAATAATGAGAAGAAGAAGAAAAAGAAGAATAAGAATAATGAGAAGAAGAAAAATAATAATAAGAATAATAATAAGAATAATAATAAGAATAATAATAAGAATAATAATAATAAGAAGAAGAATAAGAATAATAATAATAAGAAGAATAATAATAATAATTTATTTCAGGATTACTTCTGTTATTTACACAGGTATCCTCAATCAAAGTATACAATTTTTTTTCTTCCACACTTTCCGGTCTTGCGTGTCTGCTTCTGTCATATTACTCTTCTTCATGTTGTCTTGAATTCTCTTTATTCACGTTGGCTTTGGTCTATCACGTTTCCCTTTTCCAGGAGGTATCCATTTTATCCGAGACTATATATTTTTTTAGAATTAAGTTTTTACAATGCATGAGGAGCTGGCCCATGACATCAATCCCCAACTTGGAGGACCAGAGACTTATTCTGGCGTCCACCATAGATCAGTTGCTTTCACTGCAGCTAAGAATCTGATCCACCCTTTATTGCCTCATCCGCCGTCTGCACCATACCTTAGATCTCCTACTCTGCTGCATAATGAACTTCATGATATTTATGGGAATCTAGATGTAATAAAGTCAGTTGACTCTCTTAGGCTGCGATGTTAGGACATATGGAACGAATGGGGAATGAAAGAAGGTTATGGAAACTTCTTGTAAGAAAAGTAGGGGGAAAGTGACCATTTGGTAGGCCAAGAAAGATGGGAGAATAACATTAACCATGATCTGAGGAAGGTAAATTATATAATAATAATAATAATAATAATAATAATAATAATAATAAAAATAATAATAATAATAATAATAATAATAATAATGATTTATTTTAGCTGGCAGAGTTAAGGCCATAAGGCCTTCTCTTCCACTCAACCAGCGAATAGTAAAATTATACAAAAATTACGTACATATTACAATTTTAAAATACAGACTAAACAAAATACAATGATGATGGATCTAATACTAGCTAATGCTAACAAAAACATAGAATATAATAAAATTAAAATGATATTAAATAAAGTAAGTAGCTTCCTACATGATTATTAATAGAATGCTCTATATAGTTGTTATGTAGTTAATGTTTTCATTGTGTCGAACTTAAGATATCAGTTAATTTGGATTTAAATAATGATAGCGATTGACAGTCCCTGACATGACTGGGAAGTGAGTTCCATGCTCTAGCCATAGATATTGTGTAAGATTCAGAGTACAGACAGGACCTGTGTTGTGGTATCAAAAGTAAAGAAGAGTCTTGTGATCTTGTTCCTAAATTGTGATGAGCCGATAAATGTTGAAAACGTGTTGTTAAATAAGTTGGTAAGTATGTGTGCAGAATTTGGAATAGTAAGGTATGTGAATGTAAAGTTCTTCTGTCATTTAGGCGTAGCCATGATAAGGCCTGAAATGAAGGAGACACGTGGTCATAACGACGGAGATTGAATATAAATCGAATGCACGCATTATGAGCACGCTGTAGTCTGTCAGATAGATCAGTTGTAAGATTAGTCAGTAATATGTCGCAGTAGTCGAAGTGTGGCATTATAAGAGTCTGTACAAGTATTTGTTTTAATTTTGTAGGAAGGAAGTTTTTAAAACTATTTAGGGAGTGAAGAATTGAGAACACTTTCTTGCAGGTATTATTCACCTGGATTTTCCAGTCTAGGTGTTGGTCCATATAGATACCCAGATTTTTTACTACTGTGCTGTAGGGGATATTTTTGTCATTTAGGAGAATGGTAGGGATATTTTCGTAATTTATAATGCTTTGGATTCGCCGATGTCCTATAATTATGCACTGTGTCTTGTCAGTATTTAGATTAAGTCCATGTTTCTTCGACCATTGGGAAATTGAGTCTAGGTCACTATTTAATTTGTCTAGTGTGTCATGTACATCGTCAGGATGGGAGTGAATGTAAATTTGCAAATCGTCAGCGTATAGGTGATATCGACAATAGGTAAGTCTAGTGGATATATCGTTAACATAGATAGAGAACAGAAGTGGTCCTAACACTGAACCTTGTTGGACGCCACCCTTCAGTGATAGCCAGGATGAGGAAAGTTCTGCATTGGATACACATAGAGGATATTTGGGAAACATTAGCTCAAGGTAGGTATGTATGGAGAACTTATGTCCCTCCTCGCAACGGTCCCAAGGGTTCTATAATGTAGTAAGTTATTTAATAATAATAATAATAATAATAATAATAATAATAATAATAATAATAATAATAATAACAACAACATTCGAGATAGTTGGCTTAACGTTTGATATTCATAATCGGGAGATCATGATTTCAAACCCGGTAACGGCCAAACTGACTGAGTTTTTTTTTATTTATTTTCCTCAATCGTCAAGGGAAAAAGCTGGGTTGAAATTCCATCTAATTGTAATCAACATTTCAAAAGTTAATTTTTTTATTTTTGGAAAATCGTAGAAATAATGGAAGACATCAGACTTGCAAAAACAGCCAAAGAAGATAGACCAGTGGATGGAAGAAGAGCTGGAGGAAGACCAGCCAAGAGATGGATAGATAGTGGATGCACATCCAATACATCTTCCTCCGAGGAGTGATTTGGGAAATAAACAGGATGAAAATCCTATAAATAAAGAATAAGAAGATTTTTTAACACATGAAATCACAATGATAGAAATAAACGGTCAAATACATTACACCTGAAGATCCTATACTCAATATGACATTAGATTTGTTCTCTCCATCTCCTTGATGGCCGACCTTGATATTTCTTTCCAATTTGATGGTATTTCAAAACATGACTGGACAGTCTATCAAAAACAATGAGGTACCATTCATTTCGATATTGATTTATAGTTCCCGTAATTAGATTTGCTTTTGGTTCTTCTTGAATTTCTTCATTACTCTTCTGTTCCTATAGTGTGTAGCCTGTTAAGGATATCAAAAATCGTATTTAAAGTAAAATATAGAAATGTGTATCTGAGGTCGCAATCGAATTCAAATAATTAAGCTTTCAGTTGAATCACTTTGCCAGTCAAACCATTTTGAAGGGGTTTCAAAAATAAGTTCCATCATCAGCATGTATTAGGTTGTCTCAGATTCTCTAATTAAAATTCAAAGGAATGAAGTTTTTGGTTTTTAACTTTAAATTTAATTCGTCGACGGAGAATGATCGTCATCCCATCAACTCAAATTTTCCATGATTAAAGCTTGGAGTCATAAAGTTCTCTTTATCTTCATCAGTTTTCACATAATTTATGTTTTAAAAATATTTACTTCGTAGGTAAATTTGTATGTTTATTATAAAAAAAGGGTGATGTAAGTACATAGGTACTATCTCTTAGGTGAATTATTCCATTTATTGAAAACCAAAATTTTGGTAATGACCTGCTTAAATGAGATTCACTCTTGCGGACTCCCATTTACATCTCATGCACCCCCAATTCTTGTTTTCGCTGATATGAACCTCTTGCAGATCAGAGTCAATTTTGGGAAATACTGGCTTAGCTTATTTACATATTGTTAGAATTGTTTATTTAATGGCAATCTTTAACATCTCAGGGCATTAGCGTCATGATCGAATTTGTTATGTAGACTTAAGTAACAACAAATTTTGCTCAGAGGTATTTATTTCAGATTTGAGCTTCTTTTACACATACTTTCCAAATTAATCTATGCTTGAATGTACCTTCTTAGGCCAGTGCCGTCGTCCTCAACTTGTAAAAAAAAGTTTGCAAGCCGGCACTCACCTAAGAAGGTACAGCCTTTGAAAAAAATGATGGCGCAACTCTTGATGATGGAAACGTTTTGAAGAGCGATTCACACCAGTACGTTGTTACATGTTCTGACTCGTTTGAGTATAAAACGGACAGCATAAGTCTCTCTTTATGCAGCATTCGCAACGTTAGCTTCAGCGGAGCAGTCAGCACGTGTTCAGCATTACTACTTAAACTTTAATATGTGTTTTTTTTTTCTGTTTCCGTTTTTTTTTTTTACATTTTCCAAACTTAAAATGTTCCTTACGATGCAATTTTTAAGCTGTCAAAGTGAAGTTTTGTGGTTAGACTTCTCAATATATGCTAATTCAAATTTGCTCTGCAGTTACAAGTCTAAGACACGTCTGTTCTTTTAAATTGAGATGGAAATGCATGAGAGTGAATAAAAAAATAAATAATATTTTTTTTTAAATAGATAATATTTAAAAAAAATAAAAATAAGCAGTATCCTCCATTTATGATATTTTTGCATATAAAATCAGTGGAATCATAAAGACTCTGAATCTCAAATTTCATGAGAGAATATTTAAAAATGTATCGTAAGAAGCATTTGTATAAAAATATTTTTAAAAATTAGAAAAAATACTTAAAATATCATAAATCTGAACCTATTATACTTAATAACACCAAAATTCACAGAAACACTTATTATAAGCACATAACGTATGTGATAAAAAGTTCAAAACAATCGGATGAAAACAAAAACAAAATATTGAAATTCATCAGTTGGTCCCATTAAAATCCTTATATTTCAGAAAAAAACAATATGTGGCTTATCATGTTATTGCCCTGAGCCCTTCAATTGTATAATTGAATGAAAAGTTGTACCTACCTGTAGATCATTCTTGCACTGAACATTTGATTCTGCCCTGGAGTTATTGCAGTGTATCCATCGATTGCAGACTGTCGATACTGCAAAAAAGGGAGGTCGGCTGTACACATTCTGGTTCTATCATCAGAGGCTAAAAGCAAATTCGTTGTGCTTGTCAATCCGATCCAAACACATATAACATCTTGTTACGGTTTCAAGAAATTGACACGTCTTGATGGATTAATACATTCTACCCATTTCCTTTGTTATGATTTCAACAATAGCAACGTTTTCTGTATTTATCACAAATAATGTCACGAGTGATTTCCAAATTATCGATTAATTCAGGACTCACGAAGTGAGGAGTGAATTTATCTAGAGAATTTGGAAATCAAGAGTGGCATTTATTAGGACTATTTAACGAATAGAATTAAGCTGTTTACTCACAAATCGTTATTTAACTATAGTTATTTTAAAATATTTATATATTTAATGTAAACGGCGATGTTTGAAAACAAATGAGAAACGACTGGTACGCTTCATTTGCTTATTTTGTTCATCACTGCAACCAGATCATATTATTTATTGCCAAAGGATCGCAATATTGTAAGAATGCACTCTAGTGGAGAAATTTATAACCAACATAGTTATTAATTAATTTCTGATGTCCTATGATGTAAATATGTTAATTATATTTTTCTGCAACGTCATTTCCTGGAAAATAATTCGTTTAAGAAAGTGCAAACAGTGGTTTATTTTTTTGTGGTATAATCAATTGCTACTAATGTTTTTATATTATCTCCCGCAAGCACTATCAGCTGACATTCGTGCACTATAGGCCTATATACAATCTGGTAGCTGTATTTCTTAGAGGGTCAGTCACTGCAAAATAATGCTATGACCTATTCATAATCTTAAAGCTCTTCCTTTTTTTTTTAATATGATAGACTTCGGTTGATAAATTCGAGGCGAAACACGACTGTGATTGGTTGTAAATAAAAAAAATCATTGAAATGTGATTGGTCGTTGATTCCCATTTGGGGCATGAGTTAAAATAGTTCTTAAATATGTTTAATACTGTGATAAATGGGGGCCTGCACTTTCAAAATATAAAAGATTCTGTAAACTTACATATCGACGGTAGGCAATGAAAACCTCGCAACTCCATCAGTCATTGAAAACCAGATAACTCCAGTAGCTAGCACAGAAATATGTGATGCATAACCTATTGAGAACACGGACTTCAAATTTATTAATAACTTGACTTGTATTCTATAGTAAAATATGTGGGAACTATAGCTTATCAATTTCCAGAATTATTTAAAACAGTTATTTGTTTCTCCTGTAAAATTTACCAAAATGAAGTTACGAGGTTTTCATTGGCCACCATCCATATGTGATTTTGAATAGTTTAATTTATAATAATTTTATTAAAACAAACATATTAGCATAAATTTACCTGTTATTTTAAAAATAATTGCTTGTGTAATTATATGCACATAGCTGCACAAGTTTTAACGTCTCTCTCTCTCTCTCTCTCTCTCTCTCTCTTCTCTCTCTCCCTCTCTCTCTCTCTCTCTCATCCCCTCCTCTCGTCTCTCTCTCCCTCTCTCTCACCCTCTCTCTCTCTCTATCCCTCTCTCTGACCCTCTCTCTCACGCCTCTTCTCTCTCCCCTCTCCTCCACTCTCTCCTCACCCTCTCTCTCCTCTCTCCCTCCTCTCTCACCTCTCTCTCTCACCCTCTCTCTCTCACTCCCCCTCTCTCTCACCCTCTCTCTCTCACCCTCTCTCTCTCACCCCCTCTCTCTCTCTCACCCTCTCTCTCTCTCCCTCTCTCTCTCTCTCTCACCCTCTCTCTCTCACCCTCTCTCTCTCACCCTCCTCTCCTCTCTCTCACTCACCCTCTCTCTCTCACCCTCTCCTCTCGCACCTCCTCTCACCTCCCCTCTCTCCTCTCCCTCTCTCTCGTCCCTCTCTCTCTCCCCTCTCTCCTCTCCCTCTCTCTCTCCCTCCCTCTCCTCTCTCTCCCTCTCTCTCTCCCTCTCTCTCTCCCTCTCTCTCTCCCTCTCTCTCCATCTCTCTCCCCTCCTCTCTCTCTCCCTCTCTCTCTCTCCCTCTCTCTCTCTCCTCCCTCTCTCTCTCCTCTCTCTCTCTCTCTCTCTCTCTCTCTCTCTCCCTCTCTTATTTTATTAACCTCCTAATGACAATTCTTTCAATTACTTTGATTTTCAATCATCCCAATAAAATAGTTCTTATTCTTCTTCAGTATAGTTCAACATCTCACCTTATAGGTATTCTTATGTGCCCTTCGTCACCCTGGCCTTACAGGCACGACCTGGCTGGAAAGGGATTTAAATGTTGGATCATACACATACTTTTTTATCAAACAAGGATATGCAGAGTCGCCTCTAATGAATATTCAACACAATCCAGTGCCTCCTCCTCGAGACAACACGAACATTGAAAACGAAAACACATCATTGACTCGCACGTTCATACTAAGGTATTTTTTCTAGACTTGAAAGCAATGCAGTTTTTCTTAACGTAGGTTAATAGCCTATCGTTATGTAGTCCAGTAGTGGAGCTGCCACTTTTAGCCTCTGGACAGGCTTGTAATGCAGCATTTCCTCTGCATGTGAATAAAACACGTTATACTCGTCCCTCGTGACTCGGTTGCCTATTTCCTCATTAGGCTGGACCACGAGAAAGTGAGGATGAGATTTGTATAGAGAGAGGCTGTGTGTTACGCTTCATATCCTCGACTCTTAAAAGACTGTCAGATGGGGCCGAAACAAGTATACAAAGGCCTAATTCTGACGGATATGATGATGATGTCATAACTAAATATCGCGAATAAGATAATGATAATTTAGCAGACCAATGACCGTATGACCGTCCTGGTCTTACAGGTGAAGACGATTCCGAAAAAAAAATATCATCCCAAGCAACTTGTCACAACTGGGGGTCAAACCCCGGACCTGGCTGCGACGAGGCAGCGACGCTAATCACCAAAGCCACAGCGGTGAACAGAAAAGTTTATTAAATTGTAATAATTGGCCAGTAAATTTCGATTTTGAGAAGTGAATCTAATAATTTAAATTATCTTTTTCTACAGTAGTTGCTTTTAAATGTAAAATTGTAGTTGATTTATGAAGAAAACTTTCAACAATTACAGATTATTAATATTTCCAATTTGAAGAAACTTAAATCTAGGTTACTCGCGCAGACTTATACTAGAATTGTTACTTTTATGAAATAAGTATTGACCAAAATATAATAATGCTACATAATTTAAATTATGAATAAAATTCACTTATACCCCAGCCACTGATTCGTCGACCCTGACGTTTTCACGACATTGTTGCCGATATGGGATTCAAGTGGAGCCCGCTTTATTTGTGTTAGCAGACATTCAGCTGAACAACATCTACTATTCAAACCATACTAGCGCGCTATACTGCGTCAAGACAGTGATCGTTGTGGCAGCACCTATTTCCAATTCAACTATTTCGTATTGGGCAGTAGGACGAGTTTCTCCCTTTACCCCTCGTATACCTAAATCAAGAGCTGGAGATACGGCGGCTGT